>PVJA010006635.1:33062-60858 GCA_004027025.1 Myocastor coypus | reverse complement strand
TCGTGATGGCGAGAAGACCAATGACTGAGGAACCGTTCTCTCAAAAGGCAGAGGCGTTTGCACAGCGTAAGCTCTGCCTCTTCCACCCTTAACAGCAACAGACCCCAAAAAACCATCTTCCTAAGGGCTAGCATGGTCTCTGCTGGGAACACCTGCATCCTCAGAGCCAAATGAAATTGCGATCACTATGGCTTCGGCTCAGTGCATCCTAATTCCTCAGAAAATTAGTCTTCCTTGTAGTTTGTTAAATGGGATTTTTTTAGCTGATGTAAACAACCTGATAATTAAAGCCAATGCTTAAACCATTAGAAGGGGATTATTGTACCCGCTACCTTTTACAAAGAGTGTATTTCTACAATGCATTATCTACTTCTGACACCTTTTCAGCTGATGGCTGGTTAGCTGGTTTTGCCAATGGCTCCTCGCTGTGGGAATCCTTGCCACCATTCTCAGCTGTGGTCACAGTCCCCCTGGGAAGAAATCAAGATTACATGTGAAAACAGAGAGCAATGGAAACTGAAAGAGAAAGAACAAAAGCTTAAAGCCATTTGATTGTCCAAAAGTTGTCGGTTAGCCTTTCCCCCCCAGCACGGCTATTCTCAGCAAGTACTGACTGGACTTTCGGTGAAACTCCTGTGGGAGCCTGCAGCGTCCTAAGAATCTCAGATGCACTCTTCAGAAGCCTCTCTGTCCTCTGTTCGTAATCTCTGAGGGCTTGCTTCACTTCCTGTTGCCGCTCCTGCGAAGCCAGCTCCTCAGACAGCACCCTCAGGACGCCCATGTGGTGGTCAAGCTGGCCCATAATGCCATCCTTAGCAAAGCAAGCCTAAGGGCAGACAGCAGAAAATGGGATTCAGGTCAGAGTCCACAGTTCTTCCATACACCTGATCAGAAATTAGTTGAGTGTGACTAGCCATACTTTATTTTACAGTTGATTACTGTAGTAGAGGTGTGAAATGGACTGTGGAAAAACAGAGGAATGAGCCCCAAAGGAATTCATACTGAACTAATCCAGACAAGCAAGCAATGACTATATAGTGTGAGAAGTACTGAGCGAGCCGCTACCTGCCTTAAAAGAGTCGAGAAAAGCCTCTGTCACAAGAGGGGACTATCTGTGAGAGACTCGGAAGGAACAAGAACAAGTCCTGAAAGTCTGAGGGGGAAGACAGGGGACTCCAGAAGCCTCCAGGGCCAGGCTCTGCAGAACCAGTGGCCTGCTTAAGAGTTCGGAGTTGTTCGAGCATGCGGCCTAAGACCTGAGGTTGACAGGGCTAATTTGTCAATCAAACCCAATTTGATTGACCCAATCAAAATATGGACAACCAAAACACAGAGAAGAGGCACAGACGGGCAGTGAGTGTGTGAAAAAAGGTTCAACGCTGCTGGCCATACACAAAATACAAATGAAAACACGGAGGTTCCACCTCACTGCAGAAAGAATGGCTATTATCAGGAACTCAAATAACAAATGCCTGGGGGTGGGGGGCAAACAGATGCTGAGATAACATTAAGAGAAACAGCAAATCCATGAAAAACACCAAAAAGGACTCTTCCCCCCCACCAACTGTGTGAAAAAGCCTGACATTGAGAGCCATAGCAGGAGGCACTTAAAAAGAAATTGAAAAGGAGTCTGTCCTATCGAATATATAAAAGCAACCAAATAGGACAGAGGCCAGAAGAAATGATTACATCTGCCCCAAGTCGCTTTCTATCCCAATTTTCTCATTTTCACAAAAGCTGCGTTGCTGAGGACAGCGTGCCCCGACAGAGGCAGCTGCAGGTACTTCAGCAATGGGGGACACCACTGTCACCACGGTCCCAGGATGGGGGGCACAAACATGGATTAAGGAGAAACTGCACAACAGTTCCTCTGGGCTGAGTCTCCTCATTCCTAAAGGACAAGGACAGGGACAGCTTGGGCCACCTCAGTGACAATCCTCGGGGGGGGGGGGGGGGGGGGACACGACACTAGTAGGCCAAAGCCATTTTTCGCAGCTGACTTAATCCCAGGCTACAGACCCACGCAGGAGGTGGCAGACTGAAGACAAACTGCACCACAGTGACCGAATGTCCCGGGGGGACTGCTGTACCTCATGTTCCTTGATGAGGCCCTTGCTCTTTCCTCTACGGATCAGTTTCTTTTCTTTGTTTATTTGCTTTTCAAGCTTTGAAATTTTATCACGAAGCTTTCCTTTTTCAATGTCAATTTTTAGTTGTTGAATATACAAAGAGATTTCCTGATGGAGAGACTGCAAAGGAAGTAACACATTAATCATGGAGTCAGAATATACTGGAAACCATTTGTAAAGACAACACAAATATTGGTAGTAACAAAGAGGAAGAACTAGAGCCGGGCGTGGTGGCGCATGCCTGTAATCCCAGCACTCGGGGAGGCTGAGGCAGGAGGATCGGTGTGAGTTCAAGACCAGCCTGGGCTACAAAAGTGAGCTCAAGGCCAGCCTGAACTGCATAGTGAAACCCTGTCCCAAAAAAAAAAAAAAAGGAAGAACTAGAACTTAAATAATATTTTGATTCATCCATGTATCTTTGGAGAGAATGTTTTAAAAATCCCAGCCAAACCTATTAATCTTCTTTTCTTTTAGTTTCTAACTAAAAAGTATGTGGTTTTGGTACGAAAAGCACTATTGAGAATATGAAAGATAAGGGCCAGTGAGATAGCTCAGTGGACTAAGTACCTGCTTAGGCAAGCACAGGGACTAGGGTTCAATCCCTGGTACTGCACATCACACTGGCCTCACCCCCAGGCACGCCGAGCCGGCCACCATGTCCAGGTGTGGCGGTGCACCCCTGTCATCCCAGGGCTGAGGAGGCTGAACACCGGGGGCTGACCACAAGTCTGAGCTGCATGGTGCAACCCAGTACTAGATATGTAATTTGAAAAATAAAAAAGCCTTAAAGAATAGGACAGATAAGCTACACATTTGGAGAAAACACATCCATGGGATGTGATAAGAGGTGATAAGAGGATGTCATAAAAATAGAGGGCCCAGCCGGGCATGGTGGCGCATGCCTGAAATCCCAGCACTCGGAAGGCTGAGGCAGGAGGATTGGTGCGAGTTTGAGACCAGCGTGGGCTACAAAAGTGAGCTCAAGGCCAGCCTGAACTCCTGAACTGCATTGTGAGACCCTGTTTCAAAAAAAGCCAAAAAGAAAAAAAGTTCTGAAACAAGAAAAAAAAAAAAAAAAAAGAGTCATAAAAATAAATGTAGTATGTCCCTGGATGAGATCCTGGAAAAGATGGAGGTGGAAGGACAGCTCTGGGATCTGAACAAAGGACAAACAAACATCTGCTATTACTGCTGTATAAGCCGGGCACAGTGGCGCACGCCTGTAATCCAAGTACTTGGGAGGCTGAGGCAAGAGGATCATTCAAGACCAGCCTGGGCTACAAAAGTGAGCTCAAGGGCAGCCTGAGCTGCATAGCCAGACCCTGTCTCAAAAAGACAAAAAAATAAAAATAAAAATAAATACTGCTGTATCATTTGCAGGGCCCGAAGGTGCAAGCCCAGAATCCCTATCTGCAAGGCTGTAAGATTAGGATCACAAGTTCAAGGCTAGCCTGAGCAACTTGGCAAAATTCAGTCTGAAAAACATAAAAAGGGCTGTTAATGTAGCTCAGGGGAGTGGAGCACTAGCCTAGTGTACGCAGGCCCTGGCTCAACCCCAGTACCGCCCAGAGAAAAACAAAGTACCACACTTATCTAAGGTGTTAATGCCAGTAGTTAGGACCTGAGCCTGGGGTAGACTGGAACCCTCTGGACCACCTTCCCAATAATTCTTTAAATCAAAAGCTGTCATAAAATGTAAAATTTCGTTTAATAAAATTTAAAATTTTGAGACATGTTTTAGGAGAGCCTATAACAGTATTCAATTTCATTACACCTATGCATATGCAGTTGTCCCTGGGAAATTAGTTCAAGGAAGCCACTTCCCCCCTACAGCTATAAAGTCCTCGTATAAAATGGCACTTGCCGTATCACATTCGAGCACCCCCCTGTACACTTACTTGGTCATCTCTAGGACGCTTATGATACGTAACACAACGTAAATGCTTAGTAAATAGTTGTTATACTACATTATTTACAGAATCATGAAAGAAATCCATGCTCCATACGGATGAGGTTTCTTTCCCCAATACTTCTGACCTGCAGCTGGCTATCCACAGGTGATGTACATATGTACATACGTTTGTAATATTAACTACCACTTATTGAAAACACTGTGTCACATATGCTTTACATAAATCTTTGTGATAGTCCTGCCAAGTAGGCATTATTCCCCTTTGATCACTGACGTTCCTATAAGTAAGTCATCCAGGGTCACAGCTTCTCCATTCAGGTGTGTCTGCTGCCAGAGGACACACCTATTTCACCATGAAATTCTGAATGTGTCCATGTGTCCATGTGTGGTCTCAGTCGACATCCAGCCAGGACAACAGAAAACACTCGAAATACTTCCTTCTGAGAATGCTAAATGCCAGGAATTATTCTTATTATTTATTTGTCAGAGATAGGGCCTCACTATGTAGCCCAGGATGGCCTTGAGCTCTCGGGCATACTCCTGCCTCAGGCTCCCGAGTGCCAGGATCATAGGTGTGTGCCACCAGGAATGGCCGAATGCAAGGAATTATTACAGCAGGGATAAAATCTCACAGAACAGACAGGCACCAGGAAACAAGCACCAGGAAAACTGCTGGTAGGCCAGCAGTGAGGACTGTGAGGAGCCCAGGAAGAAAGGACACAGGCCAGAAGCTGGGGCTCTGGGGTCCAGAGAGGGCTCCTGCCAGAAAGCGGCCTACAGGGCAGGAGAAGGACCCCTGGGGTCTCCCTGCGCCCCTCCTGCTGCTGGCCAATCTTAACTGCACTGTCACTGACTACAGGCACACGCTAGCCAACCCCAGGCCTCCCCCAGCAGTAACACAGAGCACATGGGGAACCCCAGGATCCGCTCCGGTGCCAGGAGCCCACGCAAGCACGCCCTACCTCCCACTTGGCCCGGGCAGCTCCACTCTTCTCCTCCAGGGACAGCTTTGCCTCTTCAGGGACGCTGAGCTTCAGTTCTTCAACGGCTTTCAAATATTTGCCAAGACTATTTGCATTGGAAATTCTTAGTGCTTCCTAGAGGAAGAAAAAAAAAAAAAAAGCAGCTAGAACATGGAAACTTCGTTATCCTGTCAAATCCTCAAAACCGGCTTGGCAGTGCTGTGACAGCAGGCAAAACCAGAACAGATGGAGGGCCACGGCAAGGCACACAGGGGACACCTCTTGGTCAGCTGAGGCCGATGTTCCTTTTGCATCTCTTTAATTCTTTTGAAAAGAATTACAAACTCTTTATTATTTAAATATGATTATCTACTTGGTATCTTCATGATATTCACAATAATTTCTGCTGCTTTCTGATAGTTAAGAGGCTTATGGTACAAAAGCGGGATGGCTCAGTGGTCTAAAGCGCCTGCTTGGGAAAGCTTGGGCAGCTTCAGGGACCACGGTTCGATCCCCGGCACCACATGCTGCGCCAGCCCTGCCCTCGGGGCGAGCTGAGCCAGCCATAAAAATGAGTGAATAAACAAACAAAGGTTCTGAAACAAGAAAAAATAAATTAAAAAAAAAAAGAATAGGCAACTTTAAAAAAATAAAATAAATAAATAAAGAGATACTGGCCATTGTCTAAAAACTTCCTCCTGACACATTTTTATGTATCAGGCAAACAGGCAGACTTCGCAAGGCACATTAGGAAGAGTATAACCGTGTGTATCCGAGATCAGCACTGTAGCCAGGAGTGGTGGTACATGTCTGTAACCCCACCACTCAGGAGGCTCACGCAGGATCATTGTGAGTTCAAGACCAGCCTGGGCTACACAGTGAACTCAAGGCCAGCCTAAACTGCATACTGAGGCCCTGTCTCAAAAAGAAAAAGAGATTAGCACTGGAATAAGAAAGCTTATGGGGGGATTCATGTGGCAAGTATTTAATATCACGCATAATCACCCTTTATGCTGCTAGGAGCAATTGATAACCTTGTTATCAATTCAAGGTTTTATCCAAGGCCAACCACAAGGGCAGACCCACGCCACGGAAGGCATCACAGGGGCAGCTTTGCCGGAATGTGTCTGCTCTTTACCTGGGAGGCTCTGTGGGAGCAAAACTCTAGCTGAACCAGAACAAAAAATAGTTTAAGACCGGTGGAAAGAACAGGAAACCTGGGGCTGGCAAGATAACTCAGCAGTCCAAAGCACCTGCTTTGGCAAGCTTAGGCAACCACAGGAACCTCGGTTCAATCCCTGGCACCACATGCTACACCAGCCCCGCCCTCAGGACAGGCTGAGCCAGTGAAACAGAAAGAAATAAAGGTACAAACAGGAAACCTGTAGGAGAGAGAAGATGGAGGAAGCTCGGGAGCAGAAGGCAGTCAAGCAAGGTGAGAACTCACGCAGGCGGGCACTCCATGTGTTAGGGCCACCACAGAGATGTCCGGTGCCTCGCCAGCACCCCTCAGCAAGGCTTCTCTGCTAACTGGTAGATTTATGACCAGGGAAGGACCTTGACTGCTATAGGGCGCAGGGACTCACTCTCACTGCTGGGGCAAGCTCTCTAGAGTCTCAAGGAAACACCAGGCAGAGCTCGGATCTGGTGCCTGCTACGAAGCAAGTCCACTTCACGAAATGCCAGCACAAAGAGGGACAGTCTCTGGCCGCAAATCCCGAAAGGCAGACAGATGGTCGGGGACAGAAAGTGCCCCAAGCACCGACACCTTTGGCTCTTCTCTCTGGGACAAGAGAGGCCTGGGAACCTCTGGACTTTTTATCTCCCTTCTGTTGGCAGATGAACTCTCCGCTCCTGAAATCCAATCTAATGCTTATTTTAAAAAACTATTGACTCTTGGCAACATGGAGCAAAAGCAGGGAAAACAGGACAGCCGGTGACAGGCAAAATGCAGAGAGTCAAGCTGAGCAGTTGGTAGCTTTCAGGGCCCCAGGGAAAGCAGTGTCAATACGGCTGCCAAAGGGGCTGGTGTGGTCCATAACCCAGGAAGCAGACCTGGCATCCAGGCCCAGGAGACATTGAGACAGAGGTCGGGCAGAACAAAGCAGGCTCCTACGAGAGCATCTCATCCTGCGTGAGCAAGAGCGGCAGGACCGGGGCATGGGGTGACAAACCTCCCCTTCCCGCAAATGCTAGCTCATCTTAAGTACCTAACGGAGGCGTTAACACTGTACAGGTAAGGGAACAGCACGATAGCCTCCGGGTGCTCCTGGACAGACACCCTGCTTTCCCTTTGCTTCCAATCTCTGGGATGCTTTCCATTGTGTTAAAAATAGCACAATTACAATAGCTCAATAGTTCTTTTCTGTGAAGCCTGGGAAAAGACCAACTGGAAAACGATCTCTAGACAGAACAACACTTGGGAGTTTTTATCTTACAGATAAGTGCATGCCCACAGATGCCTTATCAAAGCACTTTAATAGCAACAGTATTTTTGCATAGTCAGAGGGTTTCGGCTATGCGAAATGCCTTCACAAACCTTATTTTCATGCAACGCTTCACAGAAAATTTGGCAGCTAGACAATACTGGAGTACTTATGCCAATTGTACAAATAAAAAAGCCAGAAATATTAAATTCCTCCTCAGTGTCAAAGTCAGTTGTGCCTTCACATTCTATCACTGAGTGCATTATAGCGCCATGAAAAAAAAAAAATTAAAATGCACTTTGTTCAAATATTTGCTTTTAATATTCTCAAGGGAAAAACATAAAGTAAGGAAAATTTTTTTTCCAGTTACAGTTTGACTGTGAGGGAAACATCTTGATTTCAGATATCCCCTACATAGAGTAAGAAAGAATTCTTACCTTGTTTTTTGTTTGCTTTTGTACTAGGGATCCAACTCAGGAACTTGAGCTTGCCCGGTAGGCACTTGTCCCTCAAAGCCATCTCCCTGGCCCTCTTACCTTGTATTTTGAGATGAGGTCACCGGGTGTGTCTCTTTGTCCCAGCAGCTGTTCTGCACCCTTCATATATGACTCAAGCTCCCTCTGCAACTCATCCACCTTCAGCTTGACATCTGACTCTGGTGATGTCTCAGTTGAGTTCTTCAATGCTGTGCTGAGTTTTACCATGGTGATCTGTAAAGGCCAAAGAAACACACCAAAATAAACAAAAAACAAAAGCTCATGATTGCCCCGACTTCTTAGGAAATCCATAAGCTGAGAAATGTTGTCTTCCAGTAGCAATATATATTTTCCCAATAGACATAGGCATATTTACTTTATTATACTTCCATATTCAATATACTAGAAATCATAAAAAAAGACTTCAGAAAACATTCCCAAGCATCAGGGCTGTCTACCTTCTTCCTCGCCCACTAACCACTCGGTCTTAAGAAACAAATTCGGTACAAAACAGTATGAAAGAAGGACCTGGATTTTCTCATTAGCTTCTTGAATCTTTGCCTGAAGTCCCACGGTGAGGACATGTTGGAGAGACTCCGGGCCTGAGATACTTTGGATGTCCATTTGCAAAGCATCTTCGGTTCTGGCCAGCAGTTCTTCAAACATAGAGCCTCTGGCACTGAGGTGCTGCAAGACAAATTGAAGTGACGTCACATCTGATTCCAATGTTGTACTATGACGTCACTTCTAGCCTTACCAACAGCAGTAGAAAGCAGAGGTTAAATTATCCATCCACAATGAGGGAAATCTGTATTCTGACAACCGGTACTTTAAAACCCGTTTCAAGCTGGGCGCAGTGGCCCGTGCCTGTAATTCCACCTACCCAGCAGGTGGAGGCAGGAGAGAGGCAAGTTCAAGGCAACCCTGTGTTATGTACTGAGACCTTGTCCCAAAGTAAAATCATAAATGGACTAAGAGTACCACTCGGTGGCTGAGAATCTGCTTGGCATGTACGAGGCCTTGGGTTAGATGTCCAGTGCCATCAAAAAAAAAAAAAAAGAAAAAAAGAAAGAGAGAAAGAGAAAGAAAGAAAGAAAGAAAGAAAGAAAGAAAGAAAGAAAGAAAGAGAGAAAGAAAGAAAGAAAGAAAGAAAAATCTTGGGCCCGGCGGGATGGCTCAGTGGTCTAAAGCGCCTGCTTGGGAAAGCTTGGGCGGCTGCAGGGACGGCGGTTCGATCCCTGGCACCACATGCTGCGCCAGCCCTGCCCTCAGGGTGGGCTGAGCTGGCCATAAAAAATAAATAAACAAAAGTTCTGAAAAGCAGTTAGGCAAAGCAAAAGCTGGGGGCGGGGTGCTCACCCATGCACAGAACCAAGGAGAAGACAGAATTTCAGAGTTTGAGGACGAGGTTGGAAAGCTACAACACGCAGGGAAACAAAAAAAAAAAAAAAAAAAAAAAAAAAAAAAAAAAAAAAAAAAAAAAAAAAAAAAAAAAAAAAAAAAAAAAAAAAAAAAAAAAAAAAAAAAAAAAACACAGAAACTATACGTGTCCTAGAACTCAGGGGCACAGTTCAAAAAAAAAAAAAAAAATCAAACGTAAAATGTTGGTGTGGCAGAAGAAACCAAGATGCAGGCTAATGGCAGAGAAAATGTACTGAATGCAATCACAGAAAACTTCCCAGGCCCCAAGATCACCAGGATCGCCCTGAGCTGTGGGCACTGACCTCCCCAACCGGGGACAGCGAGAGAAGGGTTGGCCACCCCTGCCCACCGTGCTGCAATCCAAACAGCAAGAGAACAGGACAAGGAAAAATACCGAGAGCCTCGAGGGACAAACACCATGTCACGCAGAAGCAAAGCCATCACAGCAGCTCTGTCCTCTGCAGAGACTTCAGGCCCAGGAGCGCCACAGAGACGAACTTCAGGTCCTGAGAGGAAATAACTGAGGACCTACGCCACACCACCTGACCAAGTTCTCCTTTGGAATGTGAAGGAGAAACAAGATAAGCAAAATCCAAGATTTATTCCCGCGAAGCCCGCCCTGCAGAAGACACCACAGGGGTCCTGCCCAAGGAAGAGGAGGGACAGGTAGGCTCTTAGGAAAAAAATCCAACGCGGGGAAAAGCACACAGGGACAAACGGTGGCACACACTTTTCTGTTCTATAATTGAAAGACGCAGGTTGGGTCAGCTTTGAGGGAGTGGGTGTCTGGAGCAGCATTTCTCGGCCTCGTTTTCTCCTGTTTGTATTGCTTTGTTTTCTGCAATGGAGGTTTGCAGCTTCTCTGGCCCCATGCCTGGTTCTTGGGCATGAGCCACGCAGTATTCTTGATGACTCTTTTCCCAGGCAATCCAGATATGGCACATTCAGAGGACCACTTGAGAGCACCAACACTTGGTTAAATGTTGCACAGCGCGTCTTATAAGAGAAAGCCAGAAAAGGAGAGAGAAGACTGGGAAGGGGAAGGGCAAAAGGGAGGGGAGAGGAGGGGAGGGGAGGGGAAGGGAGGGGGGAGAGAATGCTGGGAGAAGTGGGGAAAGGGAGAGGGATTCAGAGCAGGCGGTTTAGGTATCCCATGTGCAGCCTACAGCTTAGGATGCTCGCAGGCCTTCAGGTGTCTGATCTCCATGGTAGTTTACTCAACTTTTCCACACAGTTGAGGAAAATCAGCTGTTGGTGACTTGGTACCTGCCCGAGTAGCCTACACATTCTCGCTTGCCAAGTCTCTGTGCTTTTCTCCCAGGTGGCCATTTCTTTCCCAGGGTGCCGTCTGTCAGTCACCATCTGCTCTCATGACATGACTAGGGGCCATCCTCTCACCTGACTGGCCACCTGTTACAGTTTATGTCTAGTTGTTCCCCCCAAAGCCTCATGCAGTCATGGGGCAGGGACTTCTATAGATTGAGACTTGACTCATGAGTCCCTGGAATTATGTGTTGTAATACTGATGGGATTATGGTCTGAGTACTTCTGGGATTATGGGTATGGCCTAAGGTAGATAGGCTGAGGCGGAGAGCCTGAATATAATATAAAGAGAGACAGACTAGGGCTGTTGCTCTGCTGCCCTGATTGGTCGGTTGCCTCTGTCATGATTGTTGCTATTTCGCCGCCATAAACTAGATGCACTCTGCCCTGTTGCACTCAGCCTTGGGCCAGCCAAATATGGACTAAAACCTCCAGGAACTGTGAGCTAAAGAAACCTTTCCTTCCTTCATTTTGGGTGTTGGGTATTTGTCCCAGCAGTGAGAGAAAAGCAACTAAGACGCTGCCCTTTTCAGATCAGCCATCTGGTATCCCACCATTTTTTTCCTGTCCTTGTTTCTTCCAACAAAACGTAGGTGTTTGAGAAAACATACGCCTCACAGCCTCCGCAAAACAAAGAAACATCCAGTAAAGCTTACCTCGAGGCACTGAGAGTCATTCTTGGGATTTTGAAAGGTTTTGCTCAGTCTCTACTGCTTTCAACAAGCACTAAAGATTTTACTATCAGGGCAAAATAGAAAAGATACTGTTTCTCCAGTAACTCCACCCTACTTAAGTAGAGCCACTGAGTGGCTCAAGGTGGCTGTGGAGGCCTGAGGGGGAGGGACTCCACACTGATGTGACAGGACTCTCCAATGGCTAGGTAGAGCCATCTGGTGGCCCAACACCCCTATAAAGTCCCTCAGAGAGCCTCCCAAGGGCATATGGGTCTCTCCCACCTGCTCATTAATGAAGACACTGCAGGTGTTGGAACCCCAGACAATGGTGACCCAACTGCTGGATGCGGCCTTTTCTGTGTGCGCAGTTGACTATGCTTTATGCTCACCGATCATCGCAAGGAAAACCCAAAGACGCCTAGGCTTCCTGTTTCAAGTGCAAGAAGTCTGGACACTGGGCACATGACCGTGCCTAGCCACTGCCTGACTTCACGCCACAGGCATTCTCTTTCATCTTATATACAAAACAATTCAAATTGGAAGAAAGATGTAGGCATAAGACTTGAAATTTTGAAATTGTTAAAAGAAAATACAGGGGAAACACTTGAAGCCCTAGGCACAAGGACCTCTTGAGTAGTACTCCGATAGTGTAAGAAATAACAGGAAAAAAATCAACAACTGGGGCTATGTTGAATTTGAAAGTTTCAGCACAAAAATCAACAGAGTGCAGAGAACAGTGGGGAGAATGGGGGGAAGCCTTGGTCAGCTACTCCAGCAACCAAGGATCCATACCTAGAATACATGAAGAACTACAAACATGAGAAAAAAAAAAAAATCAAATACCCCAATCAATAAATGGGCAAAATAATTCAATGGATGCTGAGGAGATAGCTCAGCAGCCTAAGCATCTGCCTGGAAAGTATAAGATCCTGAATTCAATCCCCAGGACCACAAAAACAAAATAAAACAAACAAACAAATAAATAAATAAATAAAAATAGCTCAGCAGAATAAGTACCTGCCTCACAAATGCAAGGTCCTGAGTTCAATCCCCAGTACCAAAATAAATAAATAAAATAAAAGAATGAGTGGAACAAGGAATGCTTGTGCATTGCTGGTAGAAATGTAAACTTTGTAGCTACTATGGAAATCAATATGGACATTTCTTCAAAAAGTAAAACCAACACTACCATGGGATAATACTCCTAGTGATACTGTTCCTGGCTATACATCACACTCAGAAAAAGGTGAGGCTAACACACCAGAGGGCTAGCAGCTGACCCCTGCTTATTACACCACACTCTGCAATAGCTCAGATACAAAACCAACCTAAATGCCCATCAGCAAATAGAAGGGCAGAGCAAACCTGCTGGACATCCACAGTAGCCATACTGGGGCCACAGAAGAATGCAACTGGGTCACTTGCACAAAAAACAAATAGATCTAAAAAGTCATCTTCAGCAAAACATGTCAGAACATGTATTCCACCTTCTCCCTCACACGTGGAATCTAAAACACATGCTGAAAAGCTGCAAGAGAAACTATAGCTAGGCAAGAGGAAGAGAACGAAGGGGAACGGTTAGGGGAGGGTGCTGGGGGGCGGGGCGCACAAGAAACACATCCTTCTCACTGAGATGCCCTCAAAAAATGGGACACTAGGGAGGGGGTCAGGAAAAAGAGGTCATGGAAGAACGACCACCCACAATGCTATATTCGCAAACAAATCTGTCAGAATGAGACCATTTAACCTGAAGGACTAATAATATGCAGTTAAAAAAAAGAAAAAGAAAAAGAAAACGTGGGCCAGAGAGATAACTCAGTGGAATAAGCACCTGTTATGGCAAGTGCAGGGTCTAGGGTTCGATCCTTGGTCCCACAAGCCACACTGGCCCTGCCCCAGGAGCGAGCTGAGCCAGTGACAGAAGCTGGGTGTGGTGGTGTACACCTGAAATCGCAGCACTGGGGAGGCTAAAAACAGGAGGCTCACCACAAGTCTGGCTGTATAGTGAGACCTTGTGCCAAATGCACAAATAAGAAATACAAAAATGAAAAACTGGACCTACCTTACCTCATGGTTTTGTTCTATAAAAATGCCATTTTACGTCCAAGCCAGGTGTGGTGACGTAGGCCTGTAATCCCAGCACTTGGGAGGCTGAGGCAAGAGAATCGGTTCAAGTTCGAGACCAGCCTAGGCTACAAAAGTAAGCTGAAGGCCAGCCTGAACTGCAGAGCAAGACCCTGTCTCAAAAAGACAAAAAAGAAAAAAAAAGAAAGAAAGAAAAGAAAAAGGAAAAGGAAAAAGGCAGCATCCTCAGCAACCCCCTTGGGATTCCCTCTGTCTCTCAGAGGAGCAGACAATGGGTCTGCTCTTAAAACACCCACTGAATAAATGACCTTACCAAAAAAACCCAGAAAAACAAAAGAATTATGCCTTATGCAATAGGTCGTAAATTCAAGATAAATCAGAAAGGTGTTGAAAGACTAGGAAGCCACCCAAAGATCAATTCTCCACAAAGGCCCAGCAGCCGGGGCTGGAGGGGCTTCTAGGCAGCAGAAGAGGAGGTAGCGTGGGAGCAGCAGGGGCTCCTGCCTGCGATCCTAGCTCACAAGGGGCCACGACAGGGCACGCAGCCCAGGAAGCTCAGCAAGACCCCCACTCGAGTAACACAAAGCAGGCTAGGAAGGCAGCCCAGCATGAAGCCCTGGGTCAAATCCCCAGCAACTTAAAAAAGAGTAGTCAAAGACATGATTCTATCAATACAGAACTCTTCCTTTACAAAATCTACTTGGAAGTCAAAAACTAGGGGCCAGGGAGATAGCTCCATGGCACAAGTGCCTGCCTGGCAAATGCAAGGTCGCAAGTTTGAACCCCAGTCCTGCAAAAAAAAAAAAAAAAAAATCAAAAACTTGGTAAAGGGCTGGCAATGTAGCTCAGGGGTCTAAAGCGCCTACTTAGGCAAGCTTAGGAAACTGCAGGGACAGCGGTTCAATCCCCGGTACCACATGCTACACCAACCCCACCTCCAGGGCAGGTTGAACCAGCCATAACATAAATAAATAAAGTTAAAAAAAAAAAAAAACTTGGTTAAAAAAAATATTTGTCACCAAAATGACAGTGATTGTGGGGGCCAGCCAGATAGCTCAGCAGATGAAAGAGCCTGCTTAGGCAGATGCAGGAACCAGTTCCATCCTTAGCTTGCCATGCCAGCCCCACCCCCAGGGCTCACTGAGACAGCGATTCAGACTGGGCGTGGCAATGCAGCCTGTAATCCCAGTGCCTGAGAGGCTGAACACAGCAGGATCACCAGGAGTCTGATCTGTGTAGTGAGACCCTGTACTAAATATAAAAAAATAAAGACAGTGATCACAATTCAATATAATGAGCTCATGTAACTCAGTAAAATTCCAAGAAGCCTCTGAAAATGCAATAACAGGAAATTCATAGACTCACACGCCTCATACTATGAAAGGCAATTCAATCTTCCAAGTCCATAAGGAACTGCAAAAGAACATAATCAAGGAGTACTACCTGTCAGTTGTCAAGCTAGCAAAATAAAGAAATTTTTAATTACAACTCAAGGATGGCACGGGTAAGAGAAATTATCTTGTGATATCAGCTGCTCAAAATGTCGATCTTTGGGTTGTAGAATGGCAGTGATATTAATTTTCTGAAATTAAAATATTTATTTATTCTTTCATACTGGGGATTGAACTCAGGACCCTGCACTTGCCAGGCAGGTGCTTATTCTACTGAGCTATCTCCTCGGTCTAAAAATATTCATGTTATTTTTATTTTTTTAAAAAGCTAAAATTTAAAAAAAAATTCAAATGCAAATACAAAAGTATAGTCAGTAAATTAAAAGGTCCTTTCTCTCTCTCCTCCCTTTGGTCATCCATTTAATAGTTTGTCCCCACATGAATTTAAAAGTATTTATATTCATGTAGTCATGCCAGAAACTGCACTAAGAAACTGACCTCAGCGTAATGCAGGATCAAGACAGACCCAAATATTTATATCATTAGAGACATTTTTCTGTGGATGTAAAAACACAGAAACATAGAAACAACTGTTTTACAAACAGAATAATATTATTCCAATAGTGCAGTGTTTTGCATTTATTCTTATTCTAGAATATAACTCAATCAAACACTGTGATCCAGTAGAGATGTACCTAACACAATTATTTATTAACAGAAGTATATTTTGGCATAGCTGTACTTTCAGAATCTGTGCTGTTATAAAGTATTATTATCATAACTCAAACTAGAACCTGCCTGGCACACTCAAGGACCTAGGTTCAAGTCCCTAGGCATGCCACACCAGCCACCAAAACCAGGTGTGGTGGCACACGCCTGTAATCCCAGTGCTGGGGAGGCCTGAGACAGGCGGATCACTACGAGTCTCAGCTGGGTAGCAAGAGCCTGTACCAAATAAATAAAATTAAACACAGTCATGCTGTGCATGGTAATATTTTCACTAGTGACAAAGAAAACACATGACAGTGGCTTTTGTTATTGTTTTGAAAATATCTTTAAATAATGTTGTTTTAAAACACTTTAAAATGTTTTAAAATATTGAATTTCCACCTTCTTTTCCACTAAAATAAATTCCAGATGGACTAAGTAAATAAGAACAAAAAATGGAATAGTAAAACACCACCAGATGAAATGACAAGTTATTTTTCTATTTTCACAAATATATTCAAAGCTAGGCCAGCAAGACAGCTCAGCAGTCTAGAGCACCTGCTTAGGCAAGCTTAGGCAACTACAGGGACCGTGGTTCGATCCCTGGCACCACATGCTGTGCTACCCCCACCCCCAGGGCAAGCTGAGCCGGCCATAACTTAAAAAAAGAAACAGAAAAACCAAAACAGAAAGAAAGAAAGAAAGAAAGAAAGAAAGAAAGAAAGAAAGAAAGAAAGAAAGAAAGAAAGAAAGAAAGCAAACTAACAAAAAACCCTACACATATTCAAAGCACATAAAAGCTATTACCTTGATAAACAGTAAAAACACAAAATGATGAAATAGGTACCTTTCAAAAATAGATTTTAAGGGGCCCAGCAGGATGGCTCAGTGGTCTAAAGAGCCTGCATGGGAAGGCTTGGGCGGCTTCAGGGACCACAGTTCGATCCCCGGCACCACATGCTGCGCCAGTCCTACCCTCAGTGCGGGCTGAGCCAGCCATAAAAATGAGTGAATAAACAAACAAAGGTTCTGAAACAAGAAAAAAATAAATAAATAAAATTTAAAAAAAAACAAAAATAGATTTAAAAAAAAATCTATACATATAGATTTTTTTTAACAAAATTATGTAAGTGTTCCTGCATTTCAAGAACTTTTCATCGTAGTCTAAGGCAGGTGTTATAGATTTTATACCTGTGCCAGGATTCAGTCAAAAAAAAAAAAGAAACCTCAACTGTAACTTCCTTCCCAGGAGGACTAATTGATACCGAAAGGCATCGCCAAGAAGCCAGCCAGACACAGCTATGGGAAGATGAGCTCACTAATGTCGCCACCATCCTCTGCAGCCACTCTACTGCTGGGGAAAAAAAAAAATCTGTCCAAGAATGTCCACTGACTACATACATCCCGGATGACCACAGGTCAGAGACCAGGCCGTTTTGAAAACTCCAAATAAAGAAAGCGGATACTGTAGGCACAATGCTTCTCAGTGTAAAGCGCTTTACCTAAAGCCCTGTCACTTCCACAGGACAACCTGGGTCCATGGCCAGCCATGCCTGCTTAGCTCCCCACCGCCCTACCTGCAAGGCTGCTTCCTTGGAGCTCGCCCCCGCATCCTCGCGTCCCAGGTGATCCAACACAGATCTGGTTTCTGCCTCCCAGATTTCCACTTGTCCAGCGAGTTTTTCTACCTCGTCAGCCAATTTCAGTTTTCCTGGGGACTCTTCGTGCTCCCTTTCATGTTCTTCCCTGGCCTACAACATTGAAAATTATCGCTAAGAAAACTTCAACGCTTCCTACATTACAAAATCATTTCCCACTGTAAAAAGTTCCACCGGTCTCCTAAACAACACTGATTAAAGCCACAGCCTCGGGTCGCAGCTCAGCGTGGATGAATGCGGCGAAGGGCACGCGCTCCTCGGTACTGGTGCAGTGCGAAGAGCTCGCAGCCCACGTCCACGGACCCGGATAGTATCGCCCGCCGCACACCCAGGTGGTCCCCGACCGCCACAGGGTGTGCTTCTTCCCTCCTAGACTACAACACTGCCGTGCAGGACAGGACTGCATTTTAATGACACACAACCTCGGTCGGACTATAATACTTTGCAACAGCATATAACTTGCAAAACTATTAATTTTATTTACTTGGTTTTAATGTATGTGGATATTACAGGGTCTCACTATGCAGCTCGGACTCAGAGTGATCCTCCTGTTTGCAGCCTCCCCAGCGCTGGGATTACGGGCCTACGCCACCATGCCCACACTCTGGCCGGTTCGGCCAGCCCGAGGGGTGGGGATGACGACGAAAGTGGTGCTGGGGGTCCAACCTCCTAAGCTTTCCTAAACAGGCACTTTAGTCCGTTGAGCCATCTCACTGGCCCATAAAAATTATTAATTTTGAAGCACAAAAATCACTTGCTCCCAGACAGAGGGTTCTCCCTTCAGCAGCCCTCTTCCCTATGTACCTGGTGTTCTCTGTTAAAATTCTGTTTTGCTCCAAGAAAGATGTAACCTCTGGTCCCTGTTTCTGTTATAAGCAAAAAAGGTAAAATACAGGGTAACCTTCTGTCCCCTCACCTACTGGGGAATGCTCTGTTCTTGTCCTGCCTACTTGGCTACAAATCCTATAAAAACCTGCCCTGTAAGGGGCTCGATTCTTTGGTGAAGGGTCCCAACCAAGGCCACTGTCCTGAACGAAGCCATACACCTGCCTCCTCCAACCCTCAGGTGTCATGCTCAGTCTGTTGATCTGTCTGCTGCCATGCTTACTGCGAGCTGGAAATACCTTCCAGGAGTTGTAAGCACTTCTCTACGAGCTGTTACACTTATTACAACATTCTAATTTTAATTTCTTTTTTTTTTTTTTTTTGTCGGACCAGGGTTCAAACTCACAACCTTGCACTTTCCAGGTAGGCACTCGTGCCACAGAGCTATCTCCCCAGCACCTAATTTTAATTTCTATCAGTTAAAATATTACCAAAGAAGATTTACAGGTAAGATCATAACCTAGAATATTAGACTTCTCATATTTCTAAAACTCACATACAATTAATACAGGTATCAGTAATAGTTAATGTAACCTAACATCAAAAGAGACACAGAGCCGGTGCAAGTTTGAGAACAGCCTGGGCTACAAAAGTGAGCTCAAGGCCAGCGTGAACTGCACAGTGAGACCCTGTCTCCAAAAGACAGGAAAAAGAGAGACTCAGACTCATTAAAAAAAATTACATCTTGTGCCATTAATAATCTCTTAGTAGTCTGCACATTGGATATGCTATAGCTTTCCACAATAGATATAATTTGAAGTTTCATTTTTAACCAGATCACATTATAAATACTCAGAACCACAGCATCTGAAAGTGTGTTACACAAGTTTAGATCTTTTGGGATTTTCTGTATTAGCTATTATTTGGGGGGAGGTTATTGGTTTGTTTTTGGGTTTTTTTATCTTTTTTTTTTTTTTTTTTTTTTGAGACAGGGTCTCACTGTGCAGTTCAGGCTGGCTTTGAGCTCACTTTTGTAGCCCAGGCTGGTCTCGAACTCACAACGATCCTCCTGCCTCAGCCTCCCAAGTGCTGGGATTACAGGCGTGAGCCACCACGCCTGGCTGGGGGGTTATTGTTTTTGTGCGCTTATTGTTTTGGTGCTGGGTATTGAACCTGAGGCTTCTGCCACACTGGGCAAGCACAGGACCCCCAGCTAAATCGAAGCCCCAACCGCGAATCTTTATGGTTGAAATCAGTGGGGCAACAGCAGGAATGCTAGCTGAAAGTACTCAGGGAAACCCCAGCACGTTGTTTGTTCGGTAGAAGGCACATTTTGGAAACCATAGGTATTAGACTCGTCTATATGGTTTTACTGTTACTTTTTCATATTTATATCTATAAAGTCTTCCAAATTATCAAGCAAAACAAAGGCAATCGATAATATTTGCCCACATTTTACAAAAAGAAAGAAAGATGCAAAGAGTTCAGGAGCTAAGTTAAAGCTAGCCTGTGGTCAGAAGTTATCTGAAAAAAAAAAATGTCCATGGGGCAACCCACTTGGGACCCCCTTCTGCTTCCCCTCTTGGACAGAAGCTTTCTTTCCCAATAAATTTTCTATTCTAAACCTCCCTCTCGTTCCTAAAATTCATTCTTCGGTTTTAGAGAACACGAACTAGTCCAAGTGTTCCTGCATCAATTGGAGGTCATCCACCGAGATCACTGGACCGAGGTATGAATTTGCTCTTCTTCTATAAGTTCTGGATTGGGACTTGCTTAGGTAACATTTTTCTCATTCCTCATAATTGCTCCATTGGTCAACCATGACTTTGTCCCACCTCAAGACCACCTAAGCAAGTTCCCCTAATTTTACCTTAGGTCCGCCTTATCACATGGTTTTGCCCTATAAGACCTCTAAGAAAAGACAATTTCAAGAGCAACCCACTCAGGCCCCCCTTCTGTTCCCCTCTTGGACAGAAGCTTTCTTTCCCAATAAATTTTCTATTCTTAAAAAAAAAAAATGTCCATTCAATGGGTGCCTCGCAGAAGCCACGCCCACCTCCACAGGACCCGGACTCCATGTGGGCGGAGGCCCGAAGCACGTGGGCGAGGGTAGCTATGCAGAAAGGGAGCCGCCCCAGCACTTCCTGGAAACGACTTGAGTTGGAACTGTTAGCTAATACACCCCACACTTGGCACTATTTCCACACCACAGTGTTTTGAAAAGGAAAATAGCAAAAGCAAATTATTCCTACAAAGCATAACCGTCTTACCTTCAGGCTCTGATCGTGACTTTCAGGAATTCCTGACCTATTCATTGAAAACTCAGCAGTTGATTGTTCTTCTTTAGATGAGAGAATATTTCCAGAATCTTCAGGAATGGGCTGATCCTCTTTTTTGGTAAGTGGTAGCTTCATTTCCTATGTAAATTTAATTTCATTAAATTTAATGCTCATTATTTCTCTTTGTATGCTAACATACTAAACAGTAAGTGGTTGGGCCCAGCGGGATGGCTCAGTGGTCTAAAGCGCCTGCTTGGGAAAGCTTGGGCGGCTTCAGGGACCGTAGTTCGATCCCCGGCACCATATGCTGCGCCAGCCCTGCCCTTGGGGCGGGCTGAGCCGGCCATAAAAAAGAGTGAATAAACAAAGGTTCTGAAACAAGAAAATAAATAAATAAATAAAATTTAAAAGAAAAAAAAACAGTAAGTGGATATAATACATTCAGATTTTTTATAGCTTATTAGTCAAAAACCATATTGCGGAGGCCGGTGAGATGACACAGCGGTGGTCTAAGGCGCCTGCTTAGGCAAACTTAGGCAACCACAGGGACCACAGTTCGATCCCCAGCACCACATGCTGTGCCAGCCCCGACCCCCAGGGCACCCTGAGCCGGCCATAACATAAATAAATTTTTAAAATATTTTTAAAAACTATGTTGTGAAATGGGGAATGTTTCAAAAAACAAGTCTCAAATTATTATTAAGAAGAGAATAAATTAAAAACATTTATTGTAGGGACCAGGGGGATAACTCAGCAGCACAGTGAGACCTGGCAAGTGAAAGGTCTCAAGCTTGATCTCCAATATTGTGACAGAAAGACAGACAGACAGACAGTAAGTCTGCTCTTTGAGACTGTGAAATGCAGAGATAAGTCTATGTACATTCTCAAGTAGTTTGAAACCTAACAGACAAAATTATGCTTGTTCTTTTTTTTTTTTTTTTTTGTCTTTTTGAGACAGGGTCTCATTGTGCAGTTCAGGCTGGCCTTGAACTCACTTTTGTAGCCCAGGCTGGTTTCGAACTCACACCGATCCTCCTGCCTCAGCCTCCCAAGTGCTGGAATTACAGGAGTGCGCCACCACACCTGGCACTTGTTCTATTCTTTAATGACAAATGAACTTCAGCTAAAAAGCGACATACACAGAAAGGGTCCAAGGATTGAAAATGGTCTTAGATACACACGCAAGAGAAATCAAACCACACATGCATAGACAATTATTAGCTGAGGTTCCAAAAAGCACACTGTTGACAAGAGCTCACAACGGGGAAAGAACCCTAATGCATATCAATCAATGAATGGGTTTAAGAAGCAGTACATCCAAACAATAGATTTCACTTTAACAAAAAGAAATGAAGTGCACATAATTACATACTACAGTGTGCATAAACCTTAAAAAATTAAAAACGTGATGCTAAGCAAAAATAAACGAGTCAGAGAAGCCGGGCGTGGTGGCTCACGCCTGTAATCCCAGCACTCGGGAGGCTGAGGCAGGAGGATTGGTGCGAGTACAAGACCAGCCTGGGCTACAAAAGTGAGCTCAAGGCCAGCCTCAACTGCATAGCGAGACCCTGTCTCAAAAAAAAAAAAAAAAATAAATAAATAAATAAATAAATAAATGAGTCAGAGGCGACCACTTCTTATATGATTTGCTTTTTGTAAAAGATCCAGAAGAGTAAATTTACAGAGAAAGAACGTGGGTGGGCAGCTGCCTAGGGCCAAGAGGTTTGGGGACAGGAGTGCTGATGACCACAGGGCTTCTCAAGACAGGACCAAGTGTATGTTGTGATTGGCTACGGTGACAGCTGCATGACCCTGAATATGGTCAGCACCACTGGGCCATGGCATGGCATGGGCATTACATCTCCATAAAGTTGTTGAACAAAAGAAACAGGACTGGGGAAGATAGCTCAGCTGTCTGAGCACCAGCCTGGCAAGCGCAAGGACTCAAGTTTGATCGCAGTACCACATGCCTGCTAGATCCCAAACCTGGCTCCCAAACTTGGGTGTGGTGGCGCACACCTATAATCCCAGTGCAAGGGATGCTGGGACAGGAGGCTCACTGTGAGTCTGAGCTGTGTAGTGAGACACTGTACCAAATAAATAATTTTTAATAATGTTTTTAAAAACAAAAAAAAAATCTGTACTAGGCTGGGCATGGTAGTGCATGCCTATAATCCCAGCATTTGGGAGGCTGAGGCAGGAGGATCGGTGTGAGTTCGAGACCAGCCTGGGCTACAAAAGTGAGCTCAAGGCCAGTCTGAACTGTATAGCGAGACCCTGTCTCAAAAAGACAAAAAAAAAAAAAAAAACTGTACTAATGATATTTAGACAAGAACTCATAGGGGCTGGAGAGATAGCTCCGTGGCACAAGTGCCTGCCTGGCAAGTGCAAGGACATGAGTTTGAACCCCAGTCACACACACACACACACACTATATATATATATAGAAAGAGAGAGAGAGAGAGAGAGGTCATGTCTGTATCTTGTATTTTGAACAACTATGACAAAGACATTATGCAATGTATTAATTATTGTAAAATAAATAATAAATGAAAGAAAGAAAGGAGAGAAAGACAGGAAAAGGACAACTTGAAAGAAATAACTTACAAGTGGTGTTTTTGTAATAAACTTCCTCCATCTTTTATTCAGTCTCCTCAGCTCTTTAGCAACAGAGGACCCCACTTCAGCATTGCTGACATCAATTAAGAAATGCCCCACGTCATTTAATGTGGCATGCTCTGCGCTCCACCGGGATAGAGTCTCAAAGGGAACCTATGGAACACATAAGAAGCAGCATGAATGCTCAGAAGTAGACCATTCGTCTATGACCTATCATAACCTCGGCCGAGGCTAATCCTAAGCAAAGTACGTGCCACAGTCTTCTTGGACACCTGGACTCTCCCTGACCCCTGTTATAGACCAGCTCTACCTGCAGCCTGGCAGGTGTTCTGCACCTGTTCCTAGTGATGGCCCTGCATGGTCGGGAAGCGCTGGCTCTTACCCTGCTGGGTGGTTATGGGCTCACAGAACAGGCTCTCAGCCTTCTTAATGAGCGGCACCCTCGCTCCCTTGGTCATTTTTTCATAGTCTCTAGGTAAACAATTCTCTAAAAGTTCCCCCCTTTTTTTTTTTTTTTTTTAGTTTTTTTGTGGCACCAGGGTTTGAACTCATAACCTTGCACTTGCCAGGCAGGCACTTGTGCCATGGAGCCATCTCCCCTGCCCACAGTTCCCATTTTGAAGCCATCGGCCCCCACAACTGAATTGTAGCGTGGCCTCCAAGAGACAGACATTGCCATGTCACCCTCAAAACTTGAGAGCAGCCTGCAGACCTTTTAGCAGTGCAGCGCCTCTCAGCAGCATGCGAAGTGCAAGCCGGAGAGTGCGATGTTCCTCAGGCTTCCCTCGATTATAATGGAGACCCTTTCAAGACAGAAGAACCATGTGAAGCTAAAGATCTAAACTAGTACTGTGTCGGTGACATTCCATGACAGGCTCACAAGTAAAATGATGGGGGTTGGGGCCCGGCGGGATGGCCCAGTGGTCTAAAGCCCCTGCTTGGGAAAGCTTGGGCGGCTTGAGGGACTGCGTTCGATCCCTGGCACCACATGCTGCGCCAGTCCTGCCCTCAGGGCAGGCTGAGCCAGCCATAAAAATGAGTGAATAAACAAAGATTCTGAAACAAGAAAAAAATTAATAAATAAAATTTAAAAATTCTAAAAAAAAATGATGGGGGTCCTTCTGTATTTATACACTTAACTCAAATTTTACTTTCATATATATGACCTATTCCAGTTTCCATCTGGAAAATATTTAATTTGAAAGGCCAACTATATCCACCTGCAACAGAGAAGAACAAATTAAAGAATAACTACCTCAGAGAGGGCCATGTTTTGTGTCTGGATGACCCTCCAAAGCCTCATGTAGTCAGAGGGGGCAGGCTTTGTGCCAGAAGCTGAATCTAGAGCATGTGAGTCATTTGTAACGCAGTCTGGGATTAAGGGGACTGAGATTAAGGGTGGGTGAGTGCTGATTGGTCCACTGATTGGACTGGCATCGCCCTAACCCCAGCTGATTGGTCCATTGACTGGACTGGCACTGCCCTAATCCGAGGGACAGCAAGAGCTTGCTTTGCTCGAGTGCTACTTTTGCTGCTCTCTGCTGCCCCAGCCACCACGGGCTGTGGCCCCTCTGTCACACCACCCTGCCTGGGGGCCAGTCAATGACAAATCTCTATAAACTGGAACTACATAAAGTCAAGACTCCTTGACTTTGGGCCTTGGAGACAAACTAACCAAGACAGACAGGCAATCATAAAATAGAACATTACATGACTGGCAAATGAAAATGATCTTCTACTGATGGACCTTTCCCTCAGACCCCTCAACATCAGCCCAGAGAATTTAAGCTTTACTCCTTTGGAGACTCGGGTTTTAGAGGTGAACTGTGCCAACTGAATGGAAAAATATAGCCTAGAATTTTTTTTAAATGTGTCTATGAGCTAGCCAGTACCCCAAGGCTCTTATTGCCTCTTATAAAAGATTAGCAACAGTCTATTTTCCAAAAGCTTCACTGTACACATAAACCAAACAGGGCTTTGGTTTATGTGTGAACCCAATAAAGCTCTGTGGGTAAAGGCTCTAGAGGAGAGAAACTGTCTTCCTGGAAATTATATTAAAAAGCTAAACTACTTCCAAGACCTGGGAGAAGTTTCCGAAAGATGTGTTTGCTCTTTTCTGCATTCTCACTTTTGTAATGAAAATGAGAGTCAAAGTGAACCTGTGTCATTAGGCAGAAAATACCTCTGTCAGTTGTTCTTTCTTTATGTCCTCAAAGCAAGCCCTTAGCGAGCGAAGGTTTTCCGTGTAAGTAGCCCAGCATACCAGGACCTTCTGCAGAGTCGACTTCACATTCTCTATATTTTTTCTGTACACACACACATTCTGTTCCATAATCTTGTATTGATCATTAATCGCTTCACATTTGCCAGCTGCGGTATTAGCAAAACAAGAAAGTAATCTCACCAAACAGCTTTTTCTTAATAATAGTGTTGAAAAGCATCTGCATAGTACCGGGTAGTAGGAAACAAAACATGTTTTCTCATGATATTAAAAGGGAAAGTGTGGGCCCGGTGGGATGGCTCAGTGGTCTAAAGCGCCTGCTTAGGAAAGCTTCAGCGGCTGCAGGGACTGCAATTCGATCCCCGGCACCACATGCTGCGCCGCCAGCCCTGCCCTCAGGGCAGGCTGAGCCGGCCATAAAAATAAATAAACAAACAAACAAAAGTTCTGAAACAAGAAAAAAGAAAAATTAAATTTAAAAAAATTTCTAAAAAATAAAAAAAAGTAAAAAGAAATAAATAAAAGGGAAAATGGCCGGGCATGCTGGCACCTGCCTGTAATCCCAGCACTCAGGAGGCTGTGGCTGGAGGTCTGATGGAAGTCTGAGAGCACCCTGGGCTACAAAGTGAGCTCAAAGCCAACCTGAACTTTGCAGTGAGACCCTGTCTCAGAATGACAAAAAAAAAAGTGAAACCATAGCCAACTGTACCAGATCATCCCTGTCATGACAGCATTCTGGGAGGCTGAGGCAGGACAGCAAGTTCAAGGCTAGCCTAAGCAACCTGGCAGAGAAGCAGCTCATGAAAAAGGTCCTGGGTTCAATCCTTAGTACTGTCGACCCTGTCCTTAGTACTACAGTCTATCAATCAGCAAGCAAGAAATTTCCAAGGAAAGTATGCATATATCAAATTTCTAAAACGGCACTGGAGAGATAGCTTGGCAAGCACAAGGTCCTGAGTTTGATCCCCAGTAATGCAGGCCATCCCAGACCCAGAACCCTGGGCACATTGTGCAGGCCCAGAAAGTGGGTGTAGTGGTACACACTTGTAATCCCAGCTCTGGGGAGGCTGAGACAGGATAATCACTACAAGTTCAAGCTGTGTAGTGAGACCTCATATAAAAAAGGGGGGGAGGGGCCTGGCGGGATGGGTCAGTGGTCTAAAGCGCCTGCTTGGGAAAGCTTGGGCAGCTGCAGGGACCGCGGTTCGATCCCCTGCCCCACATGCTGCGCCAGCCCTGCCCTCTGGGCGGGCTGAGCTGGCCACAAAAATGAGTGAATAAACAAACAAAGGTTCTGAAACAAGAAAAAAAATAAATAAATAAAATTTAAAAAAATATTTAAAAAAAAAAGTGGGGGGGAGGCGGAACAGAAGAGGAAGACGAAGAAGAAAGAGGAGGAAAGAAGAGGAGGAGGAAGAGGAAGAGGAAGAAGGAGGAGGAGAAGGACAAGAAAGAGAAGAGACTTTAGGGTAGAAGGATGAAACTATTTTTCAGGGGTGGTTATTTCAGTAAAAAAAAAAGTAACTGAATTACTTTACCCAGATTCTTACAAATTTCTCCACATCTTCGAAAGGAAGTATCAAGTTGACTTAGGAACTCTTTTTCCTCAATAAATTTCTGCAAGAAAAAGGGGGTAAAAAAAAATTCATCATTCCATTTAAAAACATGGCGCACTACCCTAGTCCCTAATGAAGCCCTCGGCAGTCAACCCTTCTTTAGTGCTTTGGTGATACATGTGTAAGCAGAAAAAGAAGGGTAGCTCCCAGGGTAGAGTTAAGATTTAGGAGAGGTAACTAAAAAGTCAATGTGCAAAGGTGACAAATGACAAGATTCAATGTGGAGAAGTACAAGTTCTACAATGGTTTTCCTCTTGTAGGAAATGTCAAACAAACTGTAACAAGTCCTGAATCTCCTGTTCCACATTATTTTGTATTAACAAATGTTTGGGATGGCCAGATAGCTCGGCAGACTGAAGTGCCTGCTTAGGCAAGGGCGCAAGGGCCAGGGTTCAATCCCCTGCGAGCCTGGGCCCTGCAGGCCCTGCCCATCCCACGCACAGGTGCACTGAGATGGGGACGAAGACTGGGCGTGGCGGCAAGCGCCTGTAACCCTAGCACCTAGGAGGCTGAAAATAGGAGCGTCACTACAAGTCCAGTCTACATAGTGAGGCCCTGTCGACCCTGTCCTAAATATGGGGGGAAAAAAAAGCTTAATTTCATTATCTGTTCAAGATGTGTTCTTGATACTAGGTTTTTGTTAGACATATATTAAACACACATGCCAGGGGCCCGGCAGGATGGCTCCGTGGTCTAAAGTGCCTGCTTAGGAAAGCTTAGGCAGCTGCAGGGACTGCAATTCGATCCCCAACACCACATGCTATGCCAGCCCTGCCCTCAGGGCAGGCTGAGCTGGCCATAAAAATAAATAAATAAACAAACAAAAGTTCTGAAACAAGAAACACACACACACACACACACACACACACACACACACACACACACACACACACGTCATTGTGCCGGGCGTGGTGGCACACGCCTGTAATCCCAGCACTTGGGAGGCTGGGACAGGAGGATCGATGTGAGTTCGAGACCAGCCTGGGCTACAAAAATGAGCTCAAGGCCAGCCTGAACTGCATGGTGAGACCCTGTCTCAAAAAGACAAAAAAAAAAAAAAAAAAAAAACA
>PVJA010006635.1:0-32962 GCA_004027025.1 Myocastor coypus | reverse complement strand
GTGTTCTAAATCTAGTTGAGAATGATGCTTCTTGTTTTAGAATAGACAATGCTTAAACTATCAATTGTAGATAAATTTCTCCATGAAGTTTTTCAGGGCTAGGGATACATAGCTCAGCAGCATAAGCGCCTGCCTGGCAAATGCAAGGTCCTGGGTTCAATCCCTGGTACCAAAAAATATATAAATAAATGAAACAAAGTTTTTCAATGTTGAATTGAAACCTACAACCTCAGATTTTTCCTTTTCGTCCTTATCTCCAAAACCAGAGAAACTAAAAGAACCAGGCCCAGCTGTAAATACAACATTTCCATGATGCCTCAGTTTTAATTTACCCCTGAAAATACACCTACATTTAAATCCCTTGAGATATTTTGTCCTATAAATTGGAAAGGTTAAAACCAAAAAAATATCTCAAGACAAAACTGAGTATGTATTGTTCTTCCTACAATGAAAACTTGGCAGGCCAAGACCAAAATGTCCCCAACAAACTTAGTTATTGAATGACACCGTAATTTAGAAACAAAAACATATGAAACAAAACTTTCAACTAAAAGAGCAATTTATAATGGAAAAAAACACTGAAATCATCTCTACTAACTGTCCTGACTGCCTCAATTTCCTCCACGACTATGTCTCCTCACCCTTTCCCATGCCTACTACTTGCCCACCTGCAACTGGTTTGTTCCAGGCAACACTGAAGCTACAAAGAGCCACCAACCAAACCCACCCCCAAATCTGAAGGGCTAATAAGAAACTGTGCCCCCAAAACCCTAAATCCAGCACCCAGACATGGAACACAGCAGCCTCCGACAGACACAGCAGCTCACATGCCAGTCTTCCAGCAGCAACCCCACGGCTTCTTTGTTCCCGCACTTGGAGTTCCACACCTCCAACTTTGACTTCGCTCCCTCTAGCAAACCAAGAATTGAGCACTTATGGTACTGAAATTCTAGAAGTGGAACCAAGTTCTTCTCCAAAATGTTGTCGAGTCTGAAAAACAGTGCAGGTTTTAGAATTCAACTTTAAAACAATGTAAAACTAACTAAAACAATGTAAAACTAACATGACAAGTAAGAAAACAACTTTTTTTTTTTAGGGAAGCGTCTCCAGGGTGTTCAGGGTCTCTCTACTAGATCAGACTCAGTGATCCGCCTGTTTACAGCCTCCCAAGAGCTGGGATTATAGGTGTACGCCGCCACACTCAGTCTCAATTGCTGGCTTGGTGTGCCCTGGGGCCAGGGCTGGTACCAGATTGTAGGCACTTTAATCTGCTAAACTATTTGCTATTTGGCCAGCCCTGAAAAAAAAAACATTTCTAAGGTGGAAATAATGAACAGAACAGAAATGATTCCTCTACTGCAAAATCCTGCAATAAAATACTGATGGACAAGAGAACTTACTGAACTGGAAAACTGCTTTACAATTCAGTGGAGCTCTAATTTAAAGGTTTACATAGCAAAGCAATTTTCATTATTATGGCTAACTTCCTCTTATTCTAATAAGGTGCTTATGAAAAATGAGAAAATAGATGGAGTAGACAACCACCAGTTAAATAATCATTACGCCGGTAGCATTTTACTGTCTGTGACGTGCTTTCAGATAGACCTGTTTGGTCCAATGTCCTTGTGCCATATGGACAGGTTGGTTATAATGAGAAAAAGAAACTCAAAAGAACAAAGCTCACTGGGCCCGGCAAGATGGCTCAGTGGTCTAAAGCGCCTGCTTGGGAAAGCTTGGGTGGCTGCAGGGACCGAGGTTCAATCCCCGGCACCACATGCTGCGCCAGCGCTGCCCTTGGGGTGGGCTGAGCCAGCCATAAAAATGAGTGAATAAACAAACAAAGGTTCTGAAACAAGAAAAAAATAAATAAATAAAATAAAAAATTCTTTAAAAAAAAAAAAAGAACAAAGCTCACATCAGAGCACTCTACCATTTCACAAGAAGTGAGGCTAGGTGCCGGGCATGGTGGCACACACCTGTAATCTCAGCACTCGGGAGGCTGAGGCAGGAGGATCGGGTGTGAGTTCAAGACCAGCCTGGGCTACAAAAGTGAACTCAAGGCCAGCCTGAACTCAGCGAGGGACAGGGACAGCGAGACCCTGTCTCAAAAGAGACAAAAAAAAAAAAAAAATGAGGCTAGCACAATCTACCATTACCTCAAACATGAAATTATTTTAATCAGGATTTAAGAGAACGCTTCTCAGAAATCACCCAAGTATCTACACTTCCGTGGTGCCTGAGGTGCCGCACTGCTGCTCAGACACAAGTACCACAGCACTACTAACCGTCCTCTCATTTCCTCCAGTTTGTGCGGCGGCACCAGGGGCTGATGCTCCTCGTCTTCATTTTCAAAGGTCAGGAGAATATTTGACTGATAGTCAAATCGATCCACCAGATTCTAAAAGGAAACACAGCACAGCACAAACCAGATGTATTACCCAACACTATTGCTGAGTTTATCTCATTCACATAATAGTTCCCCCACCAAAAACAAACAAACAAACAAACAAAAAAACTCTTAAATCCTCTTCATGTTTAACAAAGATTTTATGGATAAACAGATAAATATCTTTTAAGCAGACTTCAATGTCTTTGGTAAAACCAACTTTGCTTACTGATGTCCTTTCCCTTTGGATAAGTGTAACACTACCCACCTCACTTATCCAATTATTTTACACCATTTCAGAGAGAAAACAGTCTTGCTCATTTTTTTTTTTAGTCTTGCTCATCCTAAACCCATCTCTGTCCACCACCACCTTTTCCTGGGTGACTTTCCAGTTGCTTTGGAATTTACTGGACTCTAGTCTTATTATTATTATTATTATTATTATTATTATTATTATTATTTTGTCTTTTTGACACAGGGTCTCGGTGTACAGTTCAGGCTGGCCTTGAGCTCACTTTTGTAGCCCAGGCTGGTCTCGAACTCTCACCAATCCTCCTGCCTCAGCCTCCCGAGTGCTGGGATTACAGGCGTGCACCACCACGCCCGGCTTCTAGTCTTATTATTTTGTGCTTCAGTGAACACAACGGTCACGAGTGTGGAAACATCTTCCGGGGCCCTGAGATACCAGGGAGCATATTCTACCCGCTCCTCAGCTACCGCTTCATATGCTTCTCTTCTTTCTATGACAAAACCCGTGCTCAAGAACAGACCCTAACCCTGTGTGGCTTTCCACGTCTCTTTGCTTTGCCAACCTTATAGAGAGCCATTTTCTCCTGGGCCACAGTCTCGGAGTCTGAGGAATCCTGGGAAGCTGGCAAGAGCTCCTCGCCCAGCTCCTCCACCTCCTGCAGGCAGGCCGAGACATCACACAGGGGCGCCGGCAGGGCACCATCCAGCTCAGCTTTCCAAGTGTTAATCTGCAAACAAGGGAAGAGGTCCTTCAGCACAACTTTCCTAGCTTACTCCTCCACCTCCAGTCCAAGTCATTCTTTAAGGTTTCTCTGCAAACCAAGACTGACACACGGGATCAGTGTATATCAATCAGTGTATGGCCATTAGCCAAGGCAAACTCTATCAACAGAGGAATTCTAGCTCTGAAGATCATTTAGCTACTTGTAGACCAGGGGTGTAATTTGTTCAAAAGCTGTAGAAAAAGAAGGTACAGAAATGTTTAGAGAAATCCATCAATAAGTTCTATGGGAGAAACTGAAACTCTTTTAAAGCACTGCTTTAGGCAGGGACCGTCACAATCAAGGACCATTACTTGAACTCTCCCTGTCCTCTCGCATTCTTTGGCATTGCGTCTTCTTCAGTTTCCACACAGATGCAGAGACTGTTTTCCTTCCTGGCCCTAAGCATGCGTTCACATTAGTGATCTTCTCCTCACCTCCTGCAACCTGTCCTTCCCCACACTGCCCCGGCCAGGCGGACCTCTTCCTTCCTCCCCTCCTGCCACACCCTGCGTGCACACGAGCCCCACAGTCCTGCCGGCTCACACTGCCCGCGCTCCGCAGCCGCAGCAGCAGCAGCCTCAGCCTCGCCTGCGCGGGGCCTACTGCCCTTCCACCTGGATTTTCTGCCTTCCCAGCCTCACACATCCATTCGGTTTGCAAATATTTACAAACTGATTGTGAATGACTGAGGAATAAAGCTGTCATTGGGACTATCCAGGACAGGGGGGGCACCCACCTCACGGGACTAGGAACAAACCACACACAAAGCTGGTGACCTGGGCATCCCGTCTCTGCATATCCCACAGTCAAAAAGAAAAGTAAAAAAGAACACGTGACTTGCTTTACACACTTCAAGCAATAAATTCAAAGTGTATTTTGCAAACACACGTGAGTGAAAGACTACACATTAAATACGTCAACATGAGCCAGGGAGATAGCTCAGTGGCACCACACCTGCCTGGCAAGCGCAAGGTCCTGAGTTCAATTTCAGGTACCCCTCAAAAAGTCACTAAATACATCAACATGACTGCCTAAGGAGTGGAAAGGAACAGAATATATGAACATAAAATACAAAGCCCACAATAAAACAAACAAATCAAACCAAGAACGGGACTCTACCCAGGCCCCTGAGCTGCGGATGATGGGAAAGAGCCGAGTTGAACATGACTCCCTCGGTCTAAAGGCCGCTCAGGGGAAGGAGGGCCAGAATTCTTGCCTGAGGCCGCTACGGGGAGACAACAAGTACTGGGGTATGGGAAGCGACCACAAGCACCGGGGGAGGGGTGGGAGCCCCACTATGATGATATTTCTTAAGCACCACAAAATCCCCCTCCAAAGCCCTCTCTTCTCAGCTCAGCACTAACCCTTGGAGAACAGCCACTACCTCACTTCCGCTCTTGTGCTACCCCTCTCCCGACCTAAAGCCACTCCTCTGGACCTCGAGCACAACCCAACGACCTGCTCTGATGAAACTAGAAGTCTGACGCCTGTATTCTCTCTTCCTGGGATTGAGACCTACTGAGAGAATATCATTATCCTCAGCAATAAATAGTTTTTAATTAGAGGAAAGAGTGCGTGAACTTTGTAAATGATGGGGGTTGATTCACCACCCATTTATTCAAAACACTGACTGGGTATCTACTATAGGCAAAGTGAGTATCTGAACAAAACTCAACCAGGGCTGGGGAGATAGTGCCGTGGCAAAGTGCCTGCCTGGCAAGTGCAAGTTCATGAGTTCAAACCCTGGTCCTGCAAAAAAAAAAAAAAAAACTGAACCAGCCACTCATTCAGGTACAGAGTCTCAGGACAAGAGCTGGGGAAGCAGGTCCATGGGAAGCAGAGGGCCTGCCTGGCAGGTGCAAGACCCCCAAGGTTCAACCGCAGCACCTCAACAAAGCAAAGCAAAACAAAGAAGAAAAAAGCCACTCTTGCATAAAGCAGTCAAACGTAAGTATTCACCTAGTAGTAGCATTAAACACTACAGTTTTCACATTTTGCTTTGTCTTTTCCTTTAATCTTGTAATTTTATGCTCTGCAAAGGTTTACTGTAAGAAAAATTCTACAAGGGTGAGGCAAATAGCTCAGCAGATTAAAACACCTGCAAACAGGCACAGGGGCCAGAGGTTCAATCCCAGGGCCTGCCACGCCAGCCCCGCTCCCAGGGCGCCCTGAGACAGCAACTGAGACTGAGCATGGTGGCGAGCGACCGTAATCCCAGGTCTTGGGAGGCTGTAAACAGGCAGATCACTGCGAGTCTAATCTAGTAGTGAGACCCAAACACTCTGGAGACCCTTCCCTAGAATATGAAAAAAGAAAAATTCTACAATTGTAAACCATTAGCTACAGGCCATTGAGACTCTGGCAATAATGTTTTCATTATGGCAAATTTTTAGCAGAAGCGACTTGGCACGCACTCTTTTTCCCTTCTCTCTGGTGATGCCAAGCGGGAAGCCGAGGCTCATCCATGCCAGGCAGGGCTCCGCTGCATCCCCAGTCCCTGCCTCATTACATCTTACTGTTTGCATCCTTGCCAAAAGTAAAAATTAAAAAGAAGCCATAGCATTAATAAGTTCTTGGGTTAAAGAGAAGCTTCAAACGAAAACTCTAATTTAACAATAACCTTTCACACAACTCAAGAGTCATATGAAACATTTGTTTTAAATAAAAACAGCCCTGTGTTTCCGTTTGCTATTAAGGGAGCAAACACAGAGGGCTAGCAAAGGGAATACACGACTTTCGCTCCTTTCCTCTCCCGTGAAGCAGAAGGTGGGCTCCACACTGCCTTTCTCAGTTTGGAATTTGGGGCTGAAAGCTTATGTCAGACCCCACCAGATCAAAACCAGATAGGGATGCTCTTTTCCATAGCAATCTTAAAATGAAACCACTTCCCAGCATGCTTTCAATGGTTTAAGACACCTGTGTTGGGGCTTAACGGTTAGCTCAGTGGTTAAAGTGCCTGCACGGGCAATCCCAGTGAGGCACTGGGGATGGCAGTTCGATCCCCAGACCCGTCCTTAAAACAGCCTGACTCAGCCAAAAAAAAATATTCCTTCTCAACTTGGGCCAGCGAAATAGCTCAGCAGATTAAAGTGCCTGCAAGCAGGTGTGGAAAGATAGACAGACCTGTGTTCTTGTTAGGGTTTGTGTCTAGTTGTCCCCCCAAAGGCTCCTGCAGTTATGGGTGGCTTCTGGAGTTTGTGACTGATTCATGATCCAGTGCTGGGATTATATGTGTGAGTGCTGCTGGGATTATGGCTGTGAGCATCACACCCAGCCTGAGGGCAGCATAAGGGAGACAGACTTGCTCTCTGAAGCCACTTTTGTTTCCGCTGCCCCTCCCTTTGCTCTTTGCTGTCTTAATGAGCTCTGCCATGTGCCACTCTGCCTTGGAGTCAGCCAAGTATGGACTGAAACCTCCACACACCATGAGCTAAATAAACCTTCCCTTCCTGAAGCTGGGGTGTCAGGTATTTTATCCCAGCAATGAGCAAAAAGTAACTGAGACAGTTCTCAGGCTACTGAACCAGAAGCTCTCTAGATGGTATGCGCGCTCACACATCTGACTAGCACGCCTCACTGGGGCAGGCCTGAGGAAGGTTCGGATTCCCAGTTTGCAGCACTTAGTCCTGCAGAGCAATTCTTGGTGTGGTTTTGCTCATTATTTGGTGTAATTTTTCCAAATTATATTTTACAAAATTAAGCCAGGTCTCGATGGCCTGGAGCAGCATGAATGGCACAGATACCATCTTCTTTCTCACTGACCCAGGAAGGAGCCAGCTGGGTGGTTTTTGTCCCCATGCGTGTGAGAGCCAGGTGCTGCAGTGACAGGCAGATGCTGGCTATGCAGAGCTGCCGGCGCACGGCTGAGAACTGCAGGAGACACGCTGGCTCCCGGGAGCTGGCTCTCCTCAGAGGCGGTTCTGTGAAGCTACTGGACAGGGACTTCACACACACAGCGGTGCGGCAAGTGAACCCTAAAAATGAACTGCCCCTCCTGATAGGCAAACTTCTACACAAGGCTAGCCTGAGGAGTTGTGCCTTCCAGGGCTACCACGGTCTCTTGCAGGTTCTTTAAAATAAACGAACTCTGGAATGAACTCACCTTCAGTGAACTCTGAGAATTCATTACAAAAAATATTTGTTTCTCTTTATGGTGCCAGGGATTGAACTCAGGTCCCTGCAATTGCCAGGCAGGCACTTATGCCACAGAGCTATCTCCCCGGCCCTACAAAAAACAATTTTGTTATCCACTTAAAACCTCCTGAGGTAGATTATACCTCAGTAAAGTTGTTGGTTAAAAATGAAGGCAATGGGGTCAGGGAGCTAGCTCTGTGGCATAAGTGCCTGCCTGGCAAGGGCAAGGTCATGAGTTCAAGCCCTGGTCCCACAAAAACAAGAAGAAGGCAAACACAGGACATTTAGAGATCAAAGAAAACTAAGCAAAGCTGTTGCTGTTTACGAGAGTCAGTCAAGTCTTTAGGCAGCAGCAGTGGCTCAATGGAAACTAAAATCTATAGGAAGAAGTAGCAATGGTAAATACCTAGAGAAATATGAGTGCTACCACTTTGTCTTTTAAATTCTTTGAAATACATGGCTGTGTACAAGACTGACGTGCTATATACTGCTATACACTGAGGCACCTTAAAGTGTATAGCTGGAACCTGGATCAAGTTCAGCAGCACAGCGCTGGCCTGGCAAGTGCAAGGCCCTGATTTTTATGTGATTAGAGTAAAAAAGAATTATACCATGATCTTAGGAATTTACACACACATGCTTTGTGCCACATATAAATATGCATAACATATATTTACATATAAAATAACTGCATAAAGAATTAGAGATAAGTAAATCATTTCAATTTAAGACCTTTAAGACCTTTTTTTTTTTTTTTTAATTTTTATTTTATTTTTTTTATTTTTCTTGTTTCACAACTTTTGTTTGTTTATTTATTTATTTGTATGGCCGGCTCAGCCTGCCCTGAGGGCAGGGCTGGCACAGCATGTGGTGCTGGGGATCGAACAGTGGTCCCTGTGGCTGCCTAAGCAGGTGCTTTAGACCGCTGAGCCATCCTGCCAGCCCCCCAAGACCTTTAAGACCTTTATGCATCGGGGGCTGGGAAGATAGCTCAGTGGCATAAGTGCTCGCCTGGCAATCGCAAGGTCCTGAGTTCGATCCCTGGTACTGAAACAAAAATAAACAAACAAACAAAAAACAACCCCTTTTGCTGGGCATGTTGGCACATGCCTGTAATCCCAGTATTTGGGAGGCTGAGGCAGGAGGATCAGTGTGCGTTCAGCACCAGCCTGGGCTACAAAAGTGAGCTCAAGGACAGCCTGAGCTGCATAGAGAGACCCTATCTCAAAAAGACAGAAAGACCTTCATGTGCCAAAAGAAGTTGTACAGTAAGAAACTGTACAACTGTACATACACTTAAAAGTCTGGAGCGCATATTGTAATCCTAATCCTAGAGCAAACACACAAATGGGCTATGAACAAGCAGAGTCAAAAAGTTAACAGACCGCTGGGCACAGGGGCACATACCTGCAATCCCGGCACCCTGAGAGGCTGAGCCAGCCGAGCCAGGAGGAGCACCAGTTTCAGCCCACCTTGGGCAGCTTAGTGACTTGCAAGACTCTAGTCTCAAAATTTTAAAAACTAAAATTAAATTTTAAAAGGGTTGAAGATGTAGATCAGTGTGGGTACAAACCCCAGTAAAACAACAGTAAGAAGAAAATGAACAACTAGATAAAAATCAGTATATCCAACTACTGTCTCAATGATAGCACGGAAAATGTATGCACACTGTGCCATTTCTGCACAGAGCGCCCAGCCTGGCTTCCACAGGACCCCTCCCAGGAGTCTTTAAAGCCTCCATCGACACAGCCAAGCCACCGTCTGAGAGAGCCCATCCTGTGCCAGGCCGTCACCTGGTGGCTGAGGCGGTCCCAGCGCTCCACCAGCTGTCTCTGATCTTCACTGGGCTCTTGTGCATTCCCCTTTAGGGACAGGATGTCCAGGAAAGGTTTCTTTTCTTCACTGAATGACTCCATAAAGGACAGCAGGCTCTACAAGTAGAAGAACATTTGAAAGAGCAAAGCGTTTGTATCATTTTCAACACATTATCTGCTATTTTTAAGTCTATGGCTCAAGATTTTTTTTTTTTTTTCTTTTTTTAAGATCAAGGTAAAGCCCCCAAATCCAGCATTCTGTCTCTGGTCTGATTTCTTTCTGCAGTGCGCCCTAGTAATCTAGGCGACACTCATGACACCAATCTCAGCCTGTAACCTCTGTCAGTCCGGCTGGGTGTTTGCTGGAATGGAGTGGCGCAGCCCCCCATCTGGGGAGCAGATCCCGATGCCACGCGCAAACCTGGACGGCTCTGTCCTCCCCAAGTGTGTGCTCACAAAAACATGGCTGAGAAGACGCAAGAAGCGCATCCCAGCGGCTGTGCGCAGTGACACACAGAGCTTCTGACGGGTCCGGCCTGAGCCGGCTTCCCGATTCCTTCCATGCTAAGCACCACTTTCTTCCTGCCCTTGAAAATTTAAGAGAAGATAAGCATAGTGGTGCACCCCTGAGCCCCGGCACTCGGGAGGCTGAGGCAGGAGGATCCTTGTGAGTTCAAGACCGGGCATGGCTGAAGTACACTCAAAGCCAGCCTGAACTGCCTCAAAAAGACAAGAAAAAAGTTCACTGGAGTTTTTCCTCATTTGTATCTGTGTGAAACGTTAGTATTTAGCATTTATGACTTCCTAAAATAATGCTCAACATATAACCACTTACAGTAGTTCTAACTGAATTTTATACATGCTGGGCACAGTGAAATACTCTTAAGAGGGGCCAGTAAGATAGCTGAGTAAGCCGGGCGTGGTGGCTCACGCCTGTAATCCCAGCACTCGGGAGGCTGAGGCAGGAGGATTGGTGCAAGTTCGAGACCAGCCTGGGCTACAAAAGTGAGCTCAGGACCAGCCTCAACTGCATAGCGAGACCCTGTCTCAAAAAGACAAAAAAAAAAAAAAAAAAAAAAGATAGCTGAGTAGTCTAAAGTGTCTCCTTAGGCAATCACAAGGGCCAAGGTTCCATCCCCAGCACCACATGCTGCGCCAGCTCCACCCCAGGGCAGGCTGAGCCAGTCATAACATACATACGCACGTTCATATATACATAAAATTCTAAAACTGAAATACTCTTAAGATTCCCAACTATTTGGAGGGCTAAGGCAGGAGGATCATTTATTTGAGTCGAGAAGCTCAAAACCAGCTGGGAAGTAAAACAAGACCCTGTCTCCAAACACAACAAAATGCAAAACTAGAGACCACTACAGTGGTTCCACCAAGGCTACACTCTGGACATTTCTGTGCTTAGGTGAAAAGCAGCAAAGTGGCAACGTTATATTTATTTTAGTATTTATATATATTTTACAGCTTTATAAACCCTTCCCACACTCCTATAAACCTTTCCCACATACTTAACACTTCTAAGGTTCTCAACTATTTTCTAAACTTGTAAACCCCATAATTTTAACAGCATCCATATACTGTACAGTACAGCAAAATCCCCTGATATAGTGAACAATCCACAATAAATAATTTAGAGTAATGCTTTTTGAAAACCTGCCAAACAGTTGAGTCCAGGAAAGTCAAACTGAGAAAGGGCGGGGGGGACCACAGTAGTCTGCTTTCTCACCTTTTGATACGGACTGCACAAAACCTTTTTAAGAAACATGAATCTACAATACATAACCGTACTAAACTGGGCACATACCTGAGAACAAGGCTCTCCCGCTCACACGGAGCATCTTCGCTATAAAAAGACTCTCAGGCCAGAGCAGAACAGGCAAGAATTCTGCCCTGCTCAGATCAGAAGACAAGAACATCCAATGTCTTCTTCCTTCAATGGCTCCAAACCAGAAAGAATGGCTGGGCCCACAAGTCACTCAATGCACTGAACCTCACTCAAAGGGGTACTCCTCGGCCTCCCTTGCTTCACAGAAAGCCTGTAACCGGGGAGGCTGAGGCAGCAGAAGGACACATTCAAGCTCAGCCTGGGCAACTTAGTGAGTCTCTACATCAAAATAAAATACAGGAGCTGGGATATTTCCTATTCTCTTACTCTCGTTTAATACCCTTTTTTGTTGTAAAGAGCTGGGGAAGTAGCTCATTAATATAGCACCTGCCAAGTGTGGTAGTTGATACATTGTGTCAACTTGAAGAAGCTTGCCTGGATGGGCTCTGCTGGTTCCCGGCTCTGGGGGGCCCCTGCAGGATGCGGAGGGCCTGCCCTGGGATGTGATTGGTTCCACTCTAGGGCCAGATGGGCCACCTCAGAGTGACTCAGCACAAAAAGTGTATGAAAAGAGTTGAGGAAGGCTTTGTGTGATCAGCCCAGCCCAGCTCAGAGCAGCCGAGGGAGCTTGATCTTTGCAGCCCAGCCACTTTGGAGGAGCTCTGTGTGACACAGAATTTGGAAGAGAGAGGCTTAATGGGTGCCACAGCTATTGCTGTTCCTCTGCTCTTCATTGTTTTCTGTCACCTTGGAGCCAGCAGAGCATGAACTGAAACCTCCGCAAACTGTGAACTAAATAAAGCTTTCCTTCCTTCATTTTGAGTGTTGGGTATTTGTCCCAGCAACGAGTAAAAAGTAACTAAGACACCAAGCATATGTGTGAGGCCATGGATTCATACCTCAGTATAAAAACCAAAGAACAGGGAAAAAAAAGAAAAACAGGGCATAGAGGTGTCAGGGTTGGTGTCTCCCCAAAGCCTGGTGCAGTCATGGGGCAGCTTAAGGAGTTTGTGACTGAGTACTGATCCAGCGCTGGGATTGCGGGTGTGAGTGCTACAGCCTGGCCCTGGGGCGGGCAATCAGCATGACAGTGTAAGGAGGGGAGAGGCAGCAGCTGCTGCCCCTCACTCTGCTCTCTGCTCCTTGCCGCCACCCTGAACGGGCTGCCTCCTGCTGTGTGCCACTCTGCCTTGGAGCCAGCGAGCACGGACCGGAACCTGCGCTGGTGGTGAGCTACATAAACCTCTCCCTCCTCAACTTTGAGCGTTGGGTATTTGTCCTAGCAGGGAGAGAAGAGGCCTAGAAGCAGAGAGCATGACGGTACTTCCAGCTCATTCAGGACAGAGGAGGAAGCAGGGTATAGAGTGAACAGTATCTTTTTTGTGTGCATGGTACCAGGGATCGAACTCAGGACCTTGTGCTTGCCAGGCAGGTGCTTATGCCGCTGAGCTACGCCCTGAACAGAGCTGAGAAACCTGCACTGTGGCAACCACTTACCCCAGCAAAGCAGAAGATCACAAAAGACACCAGGACTTAAAAGCCAGCCCTCCATTCACTTCCCACTGCCTGCTAGTGGCTGAGGAGCCTTCATGAACCTTATTGTCCTCATCTATAAACCCAAAATACTCATCGGCCAGGGCCCGATACCTGACAGATGGGCCACCTGTAGTGACAGTTCTTCCTGGCTGAGGCCTGGCCCTGGAATTGTGGCGTGTCTACGGCTGCCTTCCCGCTGCTACACATTTGTGTGTGTTCTGCTACAAACCAGGGGCTGGAGAGCACGGTATGTGAGCGAGGGGCAGAGTAAACAGCCCAGGCTGCTGGGCTATATGAAGATCGGGTTGTGGGGGGGCCCGTACTTCAACAAGCACAGTTCCGGATCATCTTATTTACAGAAACGGGTCTCAGGCGTCCTACCCTACATGTAGGCTGCCAGGGCCTGCTGGGAACCTCTCTCTCCTCAGAGTACTGCAGAGAGCAGGAGACTGACCTTCTCTAGAGCCTGTGAGAACGTAGTCTCAGGCCCTGCGCCAGAGCTTCTAGGTCCAAGGGCAGGCCCAATGGCTCAGTGGATTAAAGCGCCTGTAAACAGGCATAGGGGCTGGGATTTGGATCCCCGGGGCACACTGAGAAAGCAACTGAGACAACGGTGTGGCGGTGCACGCCTGTAATCCCAGCTCTTGGGAGGCTGCAAACAGAAGGATCTACGATCTTGTAGTGAGACCCTGGACAGCCTGTAGACCCTGCCCTAAAAATTACAGAGCTTTATTTTCAGGGAGACTGTCCTAGAATTCTCCCCTACAACTTGGGGGTTGGTTTAATGTTTCAATATTTAACTCCAAAAAGAGCTTTCCAAAGATGTATTTTACCATTCTTTCCTAAAAGAACAAACAACAGGTGTCCAACAGCACACTTACCTGAGACTTATTAAAGTAGCTCTCGTTTTCTGCGTCCTTTTGCACCTGCTGTAGTTTTTTCTCTTGCAGGGCAAGCCAAGCCGTTGCGTCTTCCGCCTTGCCCTGTAATTTACACAATTGCATACACACATGCATACACTTAAGATTACATAAGGAATTTTTTTTTTTTTTTTTTGTCTTTTTGAGACAAGGTCTCACTATGCAGTTCAGGCTGGCCTTGAGCTCACTTTTGTAGCTCAGGCTGGTCTCAAACTCGCACCAATCCTCCTGCCTCAGCCTCCCGAGTGCTGGGATTACAGGGGTGCACCACCACGCCTGGCTACATAAGGAATTTTTTTTTTTTTTTCATAAGGAATTTTTTAACAGTACAATTTTAACAATATAATGCTTGAAATTTCTGTAAAATAATGTCACTGGTATACGCTAATGATTCAATCTATGCTAAAAAGTAATTTTTCTTATTCATGTAACACCGTAAATTTTATTTTTTTATTTTTTTTTTCTTGTTTCAGAACTTCTTGTTTGTTTGTTTTTATGGCTGGCTCAGCCTGCCCTGAGGGCAGGGCTGGCACAGCACGTGATGCCGGGGATGGAACCTCGGTCCCTGAAGCTGCCTAAGCTTTCATAAGCAGGCGCTTTAGACCACTGAGCCATCCTGCCAGGCCAACACTGTAAATTTTAAAATGTGTTTTAAAATAGGTTGAAACCAGCATCTGAACACCATAATGTGGAGCCGGCGAAATGGCTCAGCAGTCTAAAGCACCTGCTTAGAAAAGCTTAGGCATAAGCCAGGCGTGGTGGCTCACGCCTGTAATCCCAGCACTCGGGAGGCTGAGGCAGGAGGATTGGTGTGAGTTTGAGACCAGCCTGGGCTACAAAAGTGAGCTCAAGGCCAGCCTCAACTGCATAGCGAGACCCTGCCTCAAAAAGACAAAAAAAAAAAAAAAAAAAAAGCTTAGGCAACCGCAGGAACCCCAGCACCACATGCTGCGCCACCTTCACCCCCCATAGCAGGGTGAGCCAGCCATAATAAAAAATAAAAATAAATCATAATGCACTTTTAAAAAAGCATAAGGGTGAGCTTTCTTCCTGCCTATCCATTTGCATTATTCTTCAATTCTGGAGAGTATTATTCCAAATCTCTGCTTTATCACAGGCAGTTTTAAAGAGTGCTTCCCAATAAATCTACAGGAAAGGTGTCCACTCTCTAAAGAAAAGTGACTTTTAAAAAAATCTCAAACATATTAAAGGTCTTAAAGTAAAACTCCCACCAGGTACAGTGGCGCACACCTATAATCCCAGGCCTCAGGAGGCTGAGGCAGGAGGATCACCTTGAGTTCCAGATCAGCCTGGGCTCATGATCAGTTCAAACTGCAAAGTGAAACTGTCTCAAAAAGTATTATGGTTTATGTCTAGTTGTCCCCCTAAAGCCTCATGCAATCATGAGGCAGGGACTTCCAGAGTTTGAGACTTGAGATTATGTGTTTTAGTGCTAATAGGATTATGAGTCTAAGTACTTCTGGAATTATGAGTGTAACCTAAGGCGGATAGGATGAGGCAGAGAGCATAAATGTAACATAAAGAGAGACAGAGACAGACGCAGGCTGTTGCCCTCTGCTCTCCTGGCTGGTCAGTTGCCTCTGTCACCATATTGTTGCTGTTCCGCCACCATGAACTGCTGCTCTCTGCCATGTGCCACTCTGCCTTGGAGACGGCCAAATATGGACTGAAACCTCCATAAGCTGTGAGCTAAATGAATCTTTCCTTCCTTCGTTTTGGTGTCAGATACTTGTCCCAGCAACGAGAGAAAAGTAACTAGGACAAAAAGCCAACAAGAGCTGAACACCCCTGGGGGTTTAGATTATTGAGACTATCACGCAGGCTTTTCTGGTGACTTCTGCTTAGATCCTTGCTTAGGGGGAAGCTCATGTTTCAGAGCAGAGATTTTACTACTCAAGGGTAAGGCAGAAGTGAAATCTGATTTCCATTTTTTTTTTTTTTAAACTCAACATTGGTCTCTTATTCCCTCCGGCAAGTCAAGAGCATTTCTAATAATTTTACATCCAATTTCATGGACAGTTGAATTTCTGCTTTTATATTGAATTTTGAAAGTTAATTAGAAAAGGGCTGCTCCACAGCAGGCCAGAAAGAAGTAAGCTGATGGATGGCCTTGGGTCTCAACTTCAGTCAGGCTTCCCGCCTCCACCATCACAGCTAAAATTCAAGCCCAGCTTGCCAAATAAAATGTGTGTAAACATGTCTGAGGAAAGCAGTTCCAAAGCTAAATAAAGTAATAATCATGAACAGGTTACCAAACAACCACACTCATTTATCTTCATAAAAGCAGCATAAGGTTTCTGCTCCGGGGTTTGATTTTTTTTTTTTTTTTTTTGCAGGACCGGGGTTCAAACTCACGACCTTGCACTTGCCAGGCAGGCACTTGTGAGCCACTGAGCTGTCTCCCCGGACCCTGGTGAATTTTTTTAAACAAAAATTCTACCTCTATTTTATGTAACAGATTGAAAAGGAAAGGGGAAAATTGAAGAATCACGTAGTAATTTCATAGTAATTCAACAGTATCTCAACAGAGACCAATGGCAGAAGACAATGTGTCTGTTCATGTGAACAATACAGTTCCATTTACATGATGCTAAAAAACAAGCACAGTGAAAAGGTGCTAAAAAGTCCGAGGATGGAGTGGTTGATACATCATGTCAACGTGGCCGGATGACTCAGCTACCCGGGTTCCCTGTTGGTGGGAGCCCCGCCCTGGGGTACAATTGGTTCCTCCCTGGAGCGTAACCAGGGCCTGCCTAGGATATAATTGGCTCCTCCCTAGAGAGGGATCAAGGGCCCATCTTGAGGTATGATTGGTTCCACCCTAGGGCACAAATGAGCCCACATCTCTGGCAGGATGGCTGAGTGGTCTAAAAGCACCTGCTTAGGAAAGCTTAGGCGGCTGCAGGGACCGCGGTTCGATCCCCGGCACCACATGCTGCACTAGCCCTGCCCTCAGGGCAGGCTGAGCCGGCCATAAAAATAAATAAATAAACAAAAGTTCTGAAACAAGAAAAAATAATAATAATAAAATAAATAAAATTAAATAAAATAATTCTAAAAAAAAAAAAAAAAATGGGCCCACGTCAGAATGACTGAGCACAAAGAGACTTAAAGGGCTGAGGAAGGCATCAAGACTTCATTTCATCAGAGAAGCTTCAGTCTTCACATTCGGCCTGGACTTCATCGTCTGGCTTGCAGCACAGACTCTTCAGCCTCCAGCTTGGATCTTTCGCCATCCATCACAGACTCTTCAGCGTCCATTACAGATACTTTCTCTTCCAGCACAGACCCACCAGCTGACAGAGACTTACACAGAGTGCTGCAGTGAAGTCCAGACCATGGGACTGAATCCTTCAGTCTGGAGCGTGCAGACACCCTCTGCACGCTTTCTCATCTGACTCTGTGGCTGGCTACTGTAAGCCAATCTTATAATTCCTTATAGATTGTATATTTTGTATTAATATCCATTGCTTATATCTGTTCTGTTCGTCTAAGTAAAACCCTGACCAATACAGAGGGTAACTGCCTCGTGGCTATGTACATGCACCAAAATTCTCTCAGTCATACACTTTCAATAACTGAATTATGCCAGGTGTAGTGGTGCACGCCTCTTACCCTAACACTGGGGAGGCTGAGGCAGAAGAATCATTATGAGTTCAAGACCAGCCTGGGCTGCAAAGTGAGCTCAAGGCCAGCCTGAACTGCACAGGGAGACCCTGTCTCAAACAAATAAAAAAAAAATTTTTTTAATTTTTTAAAGTTGAATTTTATGGTACATAAATTTTATCTTGATAAACTAAATAAAAATTGCAACAGATAGAAAATTCGACAGCTCTGCCATTGTTTAAGGTCCAGCTCAATTTCATTTGGGATGAGAAGCTAAAGCAGCAAAGAGGCAAGAAAGAACACTGAGGGTAATAAAAACATTTCGTGGTCCAATTGGAGCATCGTGTTCATGGGTAGATACATTTGTCAAAACCCAACAAGAAGTGTGGACACTTAAGTTCTATGTGCATTTATACTTCACTTTAAAAAATTAAGCCAATAGTTGTAGACAACAAAAAGGAGCTTTATTGTAGCAATAAAGACACACCTGAGCTTGGCCTTGAATCACAGGTGCCTTCTTGGAGTACTGCAGAAACTGGGCCACATATGTCATGATTGACTTCTCGTCAGGATTAACAACGTCTACGTCTGCAAGAGAGATCGCGCCATCAGCGAACCGGACGTGTGATTTCCTGTCATTAGCACTCAAGGGAACTGTGTCACAGCCTTGGCCACCGGGCTGACCACCTCTCGGAAGTACCTGACAAGGCCAGCCATCTCTGTGGACCCAGCCCTGCTGACCCTGGACAGTAGCTAGGAGCCCGTATCTAGAGTTGCAGAGATATGGGTGGAATCCTGGCAAGATACATGCAAGGCCTCAGTGCCCTAATACTGAAGTGTCCCCGTGGGTGTTGTACAGGAGAGGGCACAGGCAGTGGTCAGGGAGTTCCAAGAAAATCACACCATTCCCCCATCTAAGGACACAAGGCAGAAATTCCTCTGGGAGCCGGGCGTGGTGGCGCATGCCTGTAATCCCAGCACTTGGGAGGCTGACGGAGGAGGATTGGTGTGAGTTTGAGACCAGCCTGGGCTACAAAAGTGAGCCCAAGGCCAGCCTGAACTGCATAGTGAGACCCTGTCTCAAAAAGACAAAAAAAAAAAAAAAAATCCCTCTAGGGATATAAACAGAGTGGATCATCACAAAGTCAAAAGATGAACAGAACATGTCATAGTTAAACCACATAATTCTATATCTCTTTATGTGGTGCCAAAACAAATAATACACTGCATACCAAGGCCCTGTCTCAAAAAAATTTAATTATTTTTTTTTTCTTTTTTTTTTGTCTTTTTTTTTTTTTTTTTTTTGTGGGACCAGGGTTCGAACTCACGACCTTGCACTTGCCCAGCAGGCACTTGTGCCTCGGAGCTATCTCCCCAGCCCCATTTTTGTCTTTTTGAGACAGGGTCTCGCTATGCAGTTGAGGCTGGTCCTGAGCTCACTTTTGTAGCCCAGGCTGGTCTCGAACTCACACCAATCCTCCTGCCTCAGCCTCCCGAGTGCTGGGATTACAGGCGTGAGCCACCACGCCCGGCTATTATTATTATTTTATTTTTTATTTTTTTTATTTATTTTTTTTTTTGTGGGACCAGGGTTCGAACTCACGACCTTGTACTTGCCCAGCAGGCACTTGTGCCTCAGAGCTATCTCCCTAGCCCCAATTTTATAAAATAATATAGATTGATGAAAAGGAAACCTTTTCTATTTGTTAATTTGATTAAACTCAACACAGTAAGTATAGAGTTAGCAAGTTGTGGGTAACAAGCGGGCACAACACAGACGTACAATGTCGAGCCCTTGCACCAAGGGACCTTGCATTGCGTCCCCTTACTCATTCAATAAGAAGATGCTCGGTGCTCTACGACACGACTGACCCTCAAGGAGGAGACAACACTGAACAATCTGTAAATACAACAGCCTGTGAAGGTGTTTGCAGACAAGTTCCCTGGGCCCCGCAAGTGCCCGAGCCAGCTAAGGCAGAAAGGGACTGTAATCCATACACAAACGGAAAGGCTATCAATGAAAGGCTGGGGGAGGGGCTTCAAACACAGGAAAGATTCCTAACAGTTGAGTTCTTCCGTTTAGTGGAAAAAGTGCAAATATTGAGAGATGCACAAAATAACGACACTGGCTTGACTAGCTGTTGCCTGTTGAAGACATCTCATCTCATACGAAACCATAATGCACAGGGATGGAAGATTTGAACAAAACCGAGTCACTGGGTTAGGGAATGAAAAAGAGTCGAGAGGCGTTCTGTACCTGCAGGTGCCTCCTGCCCATGAGGAGCATAATCACCATGTATTGCCAACAGGTATCAATAAAAAAGAAATTTTTTAAAAAATGAGTCAAGATTGTCCCCGTAGTTCAGATACAACTGTGGGGCTTAGTCTGCATAAATAATGGTGCATTTCCCATTTTTAGGCTATGACCTGAGCCTTTTCTACTGAGTTCCCAGCAGTCACTCACTCACACAGTGCCCATGTGTTTCTGTGACGTTCTCTGTCCTGTTAGCTGAGTTATCATTTTCATTTCCTACAATAAAGGGAACACAGCTACAGGTAAGGCTGAGGCAAGAGGCCTGCTGAGCTGGCAAGACAAGGAGGAAAAGGAGCGGGCAGAAGAGGAGGAAGAGAAGGGAAAGGAGGAAGGAAAAGAGGAAGAGGTGAAAATATTTTATACTAACAGTAAGATTTCGAGAGCCACGTCAAAATATTTGTAGAAACAATAATCAGAAGCAGGCAATTAGAATAAAGCATAAAGAAAACGAAATGAAAGAACATCATGAGGGGGCCTGGCAGGATGGCTCAGTGGTCTAAAGCACCTGCTTAGGAAAGCTTAGGCGGCTGCAGGGACCGCGGGTTCGATCCCCGGCACCACATGCTGCACCAGCCCTGCTCTCAGGGCAGGCTGAGCCAGCTATAAAAATAAATAAATAAAAAGTTCTGAAAGAACATCATGAAAGCTAAAAAGGGGAGGGAAAGGCAAAGGAAAGGCCAGGGGGAAAAGCGAAGCGGGCATGGTGGTGGACAGGGGCAGGAACGCCAGCCAGCGCGGAACCAGACCCGGGCCCACAAGGGCGCCGAAGCGCAGACTCAGCAGGCCATTGTGACCGGCCAAGTATCGCCTGGCGTGGCTGGGTGTGCTCCTCTGTTGATTTTATTGTTTTCCATTGATTGGTAAAATAATAATAATAATAATAAAGTGAGGAAATGGTTAATATAAATCCTAGCCGGGCATGTTCGTGCACATCTGTAATCTCAGCACTCGGGAGGCTGAGGCAGAACCGCTGTGAGTCTGAGGCCAGCCTGGGGACAAGACCCTGCCTCCAAAAAAAAAAAAGTGTGTGTGTGGTGTTTGTGTGTGCGTGCGCTGGGGATCAAATCAGGGCCTTGTACACGTTCTGCCCCTGAGCCGTATCAGCTGGGACTTTTATTCTTCTCAGTAGCTTTGTTTGGATGTACTGCATATAAAAATGATGCCCTCCAAAACAAAGTGCTTTACAGAAATCATTTTACTCTTCTCTGAAGTTAAAATAGATTATAATTGGATGATAACCTGTTAACACAAGCCATGCCGTAGTTCGGATTTTTTGTTTTTTTGCTTTTGCTAACACCCCATCCAGCGCTGCTGACTGAACAGAGCAAGGCCAGGCCTGACCAACCTTATAAGGCGAGCAGAGAGCCCCAGGCTCTCCTCCTTTACAGCTGCAGCTGGGTGGGGAGGAGGGGGGAGAGGGAGAGCCCCAGGAACTGAATTCAAGGCTGAAAAGAAACATCATACAGGCAAAATTTAGGACAGAAACAAGAGTCAAGGGCTGGGGAGATAGCTCAGTGGTCCAAGTGCCTGCTTGGCAGCCCCCAGAACCCTGGGCATGTTGTGCCAGCCATTAAAACTGGGCATGGTAGTGCACACCAGTAATCTTAGCACTAGGGAGACTGAGACAGGAGGATCACTGGAGTCTGAGCTTCATAGCAAGACCATGTACCAAATGAATGAATGAATGAATGAATGAATGAATGAATGATTTTTAAAATTTTTTAAAAAGAAGTAAGAGTCAAGAACACCACTGCATAGATGGCAACAGAATGTCACAAAGACAAAGACCACACAATTCCCCAGGAAGGTCTCATTTCCTATTAACTGTGGCCTCACCCTACAATTGCTAAAGCTAATTAATTTCACAAAATTCATGAAAATTCAGTGAAGTGTATAAGTGAAACCCTCCCAGACTCAAACATAATGCTGCTACATTTGCTTTTATGGAGATACTCCTTTAAAATCGATTTCATGGTGGATCTTAAAAGAAAAACTATTTTAAAAACAACAAGTTTCGTTACCTTCCGGTTCCAGCAGCCTGGGGATTTTCAGCTCTCGCTCTGCAATTTCGAAGGCCTCTTTCAGATTGTCCTTGTTGGATTTATGCTTCACACTCTTCAGGTCAATGAGGTCCGGACGCAAGGCATGAATGACAGCCAGGAAGGCCAGGCCATTTCTCCAGCTTGACTTAAAATCTGTCACGCTGATAGACTCGTGCCTGTCACAAAAGGACGTGACAGGTACGGCTGAAAGTAATCACCCAAATCCTTGCCCTACAGCCAACAGAACTAAAACCTAAGTCAGTGGGCCAAACAAATAATATAAATTATGTTGGCAAATGAGTTGCATTTTAATCTTGTTGTCAAATTAAAATATAATGCCAGGTTCAATGATGATCAAGATTAAAGATGGTCCTTAACGTGGGGGGGCCCAGCCAGCAGCTACACTGGGTGGCAGGGTTAGGCATGGAAGCTCTGGGGCCCTTCCCAATAACTGCATATTCATCCTCCATGGCCAGCCCAGCACCCCAGCCTTCAGGAGCCCCAGGTCATAATCACTCTTTAAGACTGATGCCCTCCGGGCTGGGGAGATAGCTCAGTGGAATAAGCGCTTGCCTGGCAAGTACAAGATCTTGAGTTCAATTCCCAGTACCTCAAAAAATAAATAAATGAAGACTGATGCCCTCACTCAGAAATCTGTAGGCTCAGGACTGGCGTTAGACCTCTACATAAGTTACGACCCTTCAATACAGATAACAGTTTTTAGTTTTCCTCCCTGGAGCAAATTAAATGATCAATCAGGCCAAATCAATGGCTTGTAGCTCACAAGCTAGCTCATAGCTAGAGGCTTGCTTGCCTTCTTTCTGTTCAAAATCTGTCATTACGGGTGCACTGATAAACAAGCATGGTCTTCACATACAATTGGAATATTATGTAGCCTTAAACAGGAAGGACGCTGGACTGTGATATGACACAGGTGAATCTCCTATTACGCCGCCTGAAACGAGCCAGTGAGCAAAGGACAAATGCTGTCTGATTCACTCACACGAGGTAGCTCCAATAGTCACAATGACAAAGACAGGAAGCGAATGGGCCACGGAGAGGAGGGCTGGGGAGTAGCCTCCAACAGGTACAAGGTACAGAGTTTCAGCTCTACAACATGCAGAAAGTTCTTGCCATGGACGGCAGGGATGGCTACAATGAAACTCGAAGTGCCCCTGAGCTGTACACTGGAAAATAACGGTGTTCTATCTGATTGCGCCACTCACACCGGCCCACAAGGCGCCCCGGGGTCGGTCCTGCTGGCCCATCCCCCCCCACATCTTCCCTTCTCCTGCAGTCCCAGCACTAGACTGGGCTCTCTCGGCTGTCCCAAGCTACACGCCCACTAACTCTCGCTCTCAGCCACTTTCTCCACACACTGCACCCTATGCCTCGCCTCCCAGCATGAGCGCCCAGGTACCCGGGAAAAGCCTCAGCAAGGCCTCCCTGGCCTCCTACACAAGCAGAGGCCCTCTCTCTGCCCTAACCAGACGATCAATCATTCCGGATCTTGTTGCCAGCAGTAATCACCACAGCACTTCCTGTCTCCCCGTGGGGTGCAAGGCCCTGCCCTCCCCGCTCGAGCCACAGAGCCGCTGCCAGAGGCAGCTTGTCAGGCTCAACCTGTGGCCCTACAGATTCCGAGTCATTCAATCAATAATACTCGAGTATTAAATAAGGGATCAGGGGAAATCCCATAAGTGCATAGCTGCCCCCTGTGCACGGAAAGAATTCCATAACAACTATAATAATTTCCTTTAGTATCTCGCAAAAACAAAGAAATTCACTAAGTTATGTTATGAATCAAATGATGAGCGATCCTGGGGCGGGTGGGGCAGCTAAGACAGATGAAGAGCGCTAGCCTGGCACGCACAAGACCCAGCTGCGATCTGCAGCACTCACAGACAAAAGGAAAAGGAAAAGGACAAGAGAGGAAGGTCAGGGCACAGAGTCACCACTTAAGAGTACCAGAGGCCAGGGCCCTAAGCCCAGACACCCTTGCTTCAGAGTGTGCTCTTAGAAGCAAAACTAAGGCAACAGCTAAGGCTCAGGGCTCTGGCTGGTGCAGAGCCAGGCCCAGCGTGCAGCTGCTGTGCTCAGCAGGGTGCCAGGCCCCAGGTCGCTTCTGCGCTGCTAGGGGCTGAAACTGGCACCACGAAGAGGACATGGCTGGTGGCTCTCGGGGCAAGCTCAGGCTCCAGGACAAGAGGCAGGAAGCAGGCCCCCTTAGAAAGGAGGAATGTGAACCAATTCAACTGCTTCACCAACAAGACAACACAGCCCATTCCAGCACCGTCTTACGTCTGAGTCCCAGAGGGTCATGGGGCACTGAAACACGAGTGCTCAGTACAGCACAGATAGTGGTCAGAACCCAGATGAACCCAGGATGCGCTGCTTCAAAGGTGCTGCGTCTTTGCTTCCTGTGTGAGCTCCAGGGAACTGAACCCCGGGCCGTCTCACTGAACCACACAGCCCCCTCTTCTGTTGGGGAGACTGGATCTCACTGAGTCACTATGTTTCCTGGGCCGGACTTAAATTTGTAATCTGCCTGCCTTGGTCTCACAGCGTGCCTTGGTCTCACAGTGTGCTGGCCTGGACGCAGCTGGATACCGCCACACCCGGCCGAGGTGTTTTGCCTGAAGGAGTTTAGCTCTAGGGGCGAGCATGGAGGAAATATACACAGTGGTAAAACACAGGAGACCTTGCGAGTGTCTGAAGGCTATCTGTACATGATGAAACAAGCCAGAATCTAGCAAAATAATGATTTTCATGATGCAATTTTGGATTTCAAAGGTAAAATTGTCTCTAATATGTTCAAGAGTTGACTTGCTGTAATTAAAATATTAGATATGTATGTTTGAGTACCTCACAAAGTAAAATATGTGGGGGGACCATTAAGAAAAGATGAGGCTACAAGCAGAATTAAGCTCTGCCCCCCAGCCTTGCAGTAGGACGGACTCACTAAGCCATCCTCCCTTGCAGGCCCCGGCAGCGTGTGTGTGGCTCTGTCTACCCAGATGTACCATGTATTAGTTACTTTTTGCTCGTTGCTGGGACAAATACCCAACACTCAAAATGAAAGAAGGAAAGGTTTATTTAGCTCACAGTTTGTGGAGGTTTCAGTCCATATTTGGCTGGCCCAAGGCTGAGTGGAACAGAGCAGAGAGTATCCAGTTCATGGCGGCGGAACAGCAACAAAATGGCGGCAGAGGCAGCCAACCAACACGGCAGCAGAGCAACAGCACCAGCTCAAGCTCCAGTCTGTCTCTCTGTCTCTCTTTATATTACATTCAGGCTCTCCGCTTTAGCTCCTGCCCTAGGCTACACCCATAATCCCAGAAGTACTTCCACCCATAATCCCATCAGTACTAAAACCCATAATCCCGGGGATCATGGATCAAGTCTCAAACTCTAGAAGTCCCCACCCAGTGACTCCATGAGGCTTTGAGGGGACAACTAGACATAAACCATAACATACCACAATGAGATGATACCTCGTACACATTCTAGCTCTTCTACGAAGGAGCACACCTGCATCCTAACCCCTTCTTCTTCCTAAACGCCATCGCAGCCATTGCTGAAAGCAGAAAATGCCCCTCAAGAGCAGAATACATTTCCTTTATTTTAAAAAAATAAATAAATAAGGAGGCCAGGAGCATCACTGCAAGTGCGAGACCAGTCTGGGCTACCGAGTGAGCTCAAGGCCAGGCTGAACCGCGTAGAGGCCCTGTCTCAAAAAGATGAATAAATAAGTGAATAATTGGAAAGCCAAGTGTTGTGGCTGAAAGTTATAATCCTGGCACTCAGGAGGCTGAGGCAGGAGGACTGCTGTGAGCTCAAGCCCAGCCTGGACGGCATAGTGAGACCCTATCTCAAAATAAACAAACAAAAGATAAATGAACACAAATTTCCACTTTTTCAAAACACAATTGCCTGGGTCTCTTTGCGTCTTAACTGAATCAAGTCACAAAGACCATGTTCTCCAACATAGCTACAGACAGCACCAAGAGCTAACTTTGGGAACTGGTTTCTTTCTCACCTATGAACTAGTACACAGCTGTTCACTGAACACACAGCTGAGGAGCACTGGTCATGAACATCCACTACGCTAGCTCCTGGGCACGCACAGTCAGTTCAGACAGAGTCTTGACTTTTAAAGAGGTCAGAGTAGTATGGTAAGGCTATAGATCAGAATCTGCCCCCATGAGGCGCGGGGGGCCATCCTGAAGGAAAGCATAGATAAGTACCCTGTTCCTTCTCCACATCAAACAGGGGAGAGGGACATGTACCCAGAAACACCGCCTTCTGGTCTTCTAAACCAGCATGACTCATGGACTGCCATACTGGGAAGAGGCAGCAGGAAATGAATGGAGCCCGTGAGATTCTGTCCTGAGGAGGAGCGCTGGTGGTGCCATGGTGTGGGCCTGGAAGCTCTGGAGCAGTGGGCACAGCCACCCTGCATGCCCCTTCCGGTCAGAGCAGCTACTTACGTGGCACAGCGCTCCTGAGCCCACAGAAGCAGGGCTTTCTTCGCGGACAGCTGCCACCGCGCTTGGGCCGTGGAACATTTCTTAGCTGGTGGACTTGAGGTAGGAGACGGATCCGCCACGCTCGTCTCATCCACGGAAGGTTGATTGGAATTGCAAGAAAGCGCCTGGGTGAGCTCCTCGATCTAGAGGGGCCGATGGGCGACACACAGAGGAGGAGGTTACCGGGAGCAATCCAGAACATGCAGCCAAACAAGACCTAAGAAAATCCTCCAACAATGGCTGCTTGCCCATTTCTGTGGAAATGAACTTTGGGCAAATCTGTGAAGGCCGGTGCTGGTCTTGTAGCTTCCTGTGGCTTCTCCTTGTCCAGGGCCCTCTTCCTGTTCTCCCCCAGGGATGGCATCCTACATCCACTGGTGCCCCAGTCCCTCGACAGCACTGCCCTAGAGCCCCACACCTGCCAACTGAACCCAACTGAACCCCTAGGCTGTGTTGAGGGCATCAACAGAAACGCATCTTTGGTGGCAAACTATTAAAAACAAATGTTGCTGGTCCTGCGAGCCCAAGGGTGGGGCCGGCATGGCAATGCGGTACCAGGGATTGAACCCCATTCCCTGGGCTTGCCTAAGCAGGTGCTCAGCCCGCTGAGAAACAACGAAGCTTTTGAACTATATACAGGACGATAGCCATGAGCCACATGTGTGATTTAAATTAAACTAAACATTCAAGTCTTCTGTCAATACTAGCCACATCTCAAGTGTTCAAAAGTCACAGTGAATAGTGGCAATGATTTTGTACAGTGTGGTTTTAGAAAATTCTGACTAATTTGGGGAGTGGGCTGGGGAGATAGCTCGGCAGTCTAAGCACTTGCCTGGTAACGCACACCTATAATCCCAGCGCTAGAGAGGCTGAGACAGGAGGATCGCTTTGAGTCCAAGTTGTGTGGTGAGATCCTGAGCCTAACTGATTAATTAATTAAATTAATTTTTTATAGACTTCGATCACTGAAGAATGCCCTAGTGAAGGCCTGGGGGTGTAGCTCAGCGGCGAAGCCCTGGCGTGACATGCACAAGGCCTCGGGCTTAGTCCCTGGCAGCTGAAACGAAGACAAGAAGGCAGGGAGAGGGGAAGAGGGCCAGAAGGTGGAGGGGTGGGGCAGGGAGAGGGAGGGTCACAGTGCGGCGAAACTCTGGGTCGGAATCTGCCTGCACACATGTGGGACAGACATTAATTTCTCTCCCAAATATATTTTTTTAAGAATTTTTTATTTTATTTATTATTTTTTTCTTGTTTCAGAACCTTTGTTTGTTTATTCACTCATTTTTTACGGCTGGCTCAGCCCGTCCCGAGGGCAGGGCTGGCGCAGCATGTGGTGCCGGGGATCGAACCGCAGTCCCTGCAGCCACCCAAGCTTCCCCAAGCAGGCGCTTTAGACCACTGAGCCATCCTGCCAGGCCCCTCTCCCAAATATTTTTAATCCTCGGTTGGAACCACTAAAGTGGGACCTATGGATACACATGACCAAGAGTTCACAGGAGATTGTGTTCCTGGTATACATACCACGGAGTTCACAGTAGCTACCTGTGAGTGGTGAGTCACAAGTGATTTTAAGCTTTTATTATCTATATTGAAATATTTAATTATAAAGAAGAAACATTTAATTATATTGAAGAGAACCTCAAAAAAGTATACAGAAGAAAAATAATAGATGCCCATGAATTGCCAAGTTTTAATATTTTACCATATTTGGTCGTTTCTCTAAGTTCGCTTCCCTCTTTTCCTGGAGGAAGATCTACAGCCTAAATTTAGTTTCATTATTTTCATGTAGATTAGTGTATTATTGCTACAAATGCATGTATATAAAAATAACACACAATCAAGAGTTATGTTTTCAAATTTTGTATCAATTAGGTATGCTGTATTCTAGTCTTTCTAAAATAAGCATTTGTCACCCCACATAATTTTTCAAGTTACTTTAAAAGTAATGGATAGATAGGCAGTGTTGTTTTTCATATAGTCCTAATTCAGAATCCCAGGCCTGAATGCAAACAGCCATCAGCCCCCATTTCACAAAGTCAGGGCCATGTCGTCACCAAATCGCCTGCACCCTAGCCCAATGCAGAGAATGTGCTGAGAGCTCAGAAATCTCTCAGGGATGAAATGAAACCTCCCAGTCAGCCCTGAGACAGAACGAGATGCTAGAGGATTACTCAGCGCTCCAGAGGGTGGCGGGGAGGGTGGCGGCCGGCACAGTAGCGGAATGTACAAAGCCTAGTGGGTCAGATCTCGAGCTTTGACCCCAGTGGCTTCCTTCCTTTTACTTTGCCACAGCGAACAAGAATAAGCAGCAAACATTCCTGGCCAGGGTTGTTCAGCCTGATGCTGACAGGGATCCCTCGGGGCACACTGATAATGTGGAATTTTTTTGGTCTTTTTGAGACAGGGTCTCACTATGCAGTCCAGGCTGGCCTTGAGCTCACTTTTGTAGCCCAGGCTGGTCTCGAAATCACACTGATCCTCCTGCCTTAGGCTCCTAAGTGCTGGGATTACAGGCATGTGCCACCACGCCCAGCTGGCATTCAATCCCAATCAAAAAACAACACAGTTCAATCCCAGGTACTGCAAAAAAAAAAAAAAAAAAAAAAAGGCAATAAGAAAAATGGTGCAAGGCCTGCTCTGTATTTTCTACCTGGTCAAGAGTTCCAGAGTGCTTTTATTTATCAGAGATGCTCATGAAGGAAATCTACCAAAGTAATTTTCTTTTCTTTATTTTTGTGGTACCGGGAATCGAACTCAGGACCTTACACTTGCCAGGCAGGCACTCGTGCCGCTGAGCTACATCCCCAGCTCAGAAGTAATTTTTCTGTCATCAGCTGACTTACATGAAAGTGCAGTATAATGGTCCAAATGAGGCCAAGGATGATGGATGGGTTTCCTTCTACAATATCAGCCACATGAATATTTATGAGCTTGATCTGGAAATGAAGAGGTGCCGGTCAAAAAGAGAAAGCATTCCACAGCCTAATCATTCCTACCAACTTCTGGCCAAAAATCATACTCACCGACCGACTTTTTAGGAATGTCAGGGCGTGCTCTATATTGATTCTACACTGGAATGTATTAGATCCTTTATCCCGAGGCTATGAAATTCAAACAAACACATTACTCATAAATAGGAAAGAATTTTTTTTTCCCAAATCAACAGAAAGTCGCTTGGTGTCATTTCCAAATCTTACCAGCTGCTGTCCTGAGAGCACCTCCAGCAGGTCTAGGAGGACGTGGCCTTTTCTGATGTCTGTGAATAAGTCTGTTATGACTGAGGGAGAGGTGTGCTGCAAGAATCACACACACACACACACACACACACACACAAAATCAAAGTTAGGCTCCAAAACACAGTAGCTTTAAGAATCTATTAAATGTGCATGCTGTTTTTCAACAATGTAAGATTCAGCAGTTGTTTGTTTGTTTGTCTTCAATAGAATGCTAGACAGCGCGCCAAGTTCCACATCAAAACATAGGAAGAACAGTAGAGGGGCCTGGCAGGATGGCTCAGTGGTCTAAAGCACCTGCTTAGGAAAGCTTGGACAGCTTCAGGGACTGCGGTTCGATCCCCGGCACCACATGCTATACCAGCCCTGCCCTTGGGGCGGGCTGAGCCGGCCATAAAAAATTAGTGACTAAACAAACAAAGGTTCTGAAACAAGAATAAAATAAAAATAAAAATTAAAAAAAAGAACAGTAGAGAGCTTAGCTCATCACTTGGGACAATCCCAAGAATGTGAGGCCCCGTGTGGAGCTTTCACTGAGAGCTTAATGCCTTGATCTGTAGAGATGTGAGAGACTTCCGGAATTACCAGTGACCACGTGGAAAGCACACTGCATAGCTGAAGTAACCTACTATGCATCTGTACACTCACACGTGGGGCTGGGGTGAGCAGCGGGAGCCGCCCGTGGGAAGTCGGTCACTGTGCACCTAGGGTGAGTGTGGCCAGGATGGTGCGATGGGCACCATCAGGGCCGCTGGTCCTCACCACCTGGGGCTGCACCACTCACACGCAGTGTGCCCACAGGAATAGTGTGTCCAAGTCACAGGACTCCCCTGTGCCTTTGTCTCCTTGACTTTTCGGCAGGAATGACACCTCCTGCCCCCCAGGGAAATTGTTGGGATGCACTTCAGATTCGCTGAACTCTTCAGCAGCAGTAGACGCAGAGTCCGGCAGAGTGTCCCACATGAACCACCACCACCACCCCCAAAGCAACTGGTGTTTCATTTGATAAAAGATTCCTAGGCTTTAATAGCTTTACTACGCTGTGCCGCACCTCGACATGCACCCAGGACCCTTTCTGTGTGTTGGGAAAGAAAAACAGATACACAAAGATCAAAGCAGCTTTTGGCACGCTCTGAGGAAAAGACGTCCAGGGCCTTCTGCAGGCCGTCAGCTCCATGTCACAGCTGCTTGCTCGGGGCCCAAACCCGGGACACAGGGAAAAGAGCAAACCTCGTCCCAGGGACTTCCTTCACTCTTTCTCCTCACCTTCACCAACTGTGAATTTATCCAGCACGTGAAGGTCTTCTTCTGAGTGTCTTCCTGTTCAGCTACCAAAGAAAAAAACAGCAGATGAAAATGAGAGACCTTTCAGTCATATCAAAACTTCCCAAGTCTGTCACTCCAGGTACATAGCACAAACGGAAGAGTTTCGAGGTCTCTGACTGAATTCCAGATGTTTTCCCAAAGAGTGTTCTAGAAATAACACAATGCTAGAGGATATTGCTTTCTAAAGCCTCAAGTTAGCTGATAAGAGACAAGTGTTTTTCACACATTTCACCAACAAGGACATTAGGTCCCCACATGGCCTTGATGGCACGGTATCAGGAACTGTGCTGACAGAGAAAGGTCCCTACCCCAAAAAGATCTGCAGTCCCCGGCCAAGCCACATAGCAGAGATAACCTCAAGGCATCTCAAAATGTCACAAGGCTCGCTGAGGCCCTGCAGCCTGGCTCTCCCATTTCTTGTATAAAACACACCACCCCTGAATTAACTAAGCAAGCCACAATCAGCCGGGGGGACCTGGGTTCAAGCCGTGTGTGTGTGTGTGTGTGCCTGGCTGCTGTGTGACTGTGAGTGGCGTCTTCAGATCATACGGGAGAGGTAAGCAGAGACTGTCTGAAGAAGAGGCTGCTCAAGGCCATGGCCCGCAGCCTGGCACGTGGCTGTGTGTGAGGGCAGGACCTGGGCACAGGACACCCACTTCTCACACACACACACCCCAAGGCTCACAGCCTCACCTCCACCATGCACTGTGAGTTCACAGTGTGATGTTGGTCACACACACTCTCTCTCTCTCTCTCTCTCTCTCTCTCTCTCTCTCTCTCTCTCTCTCTCAGGCCCTCCCACTCTCATTCCTGCTCCCACAGGAGTCCCCGCTCCCCACACTTTCTCCTCTCCTGCCCTCCCGAAGGCCTTCCTTGGGTGATGACACCGGCACGGGCCGCCAACCATGCCCTTCACGCCCAGTACCCTGTCTGGGACCCCAGCTCCTCACAGAGCCCCACAGATCTGGCTGGCCGCACTGTCCTCCCACGGCGCCTTGCTGTCACTCACAGCCCTGTCTCGCCAGGTCCCTCGCGTCTTGCCGCCACCTTCCTCCCGCCCACCTCACCCCCGTTCCTGGAACGCCCCGCCTTGTACCTCACGCCCTCCGACCACCCCCACCGTCAGACCGCTGTCCTCTCTCGGCCACTGCCATCCGTCCTCTGTGATTTTTAGCTCTTCTGTCCTCACTCTCACACCCAGGTCCTGTCCAATGCTTAAAATGACTTGCGGGCCAATACCAATCAACGCTCCAACTTCCCGGCCTCTCGGCTTCCTGTGCGCCTGCCCTCCCTCTCACCGACTGCCACAGACACACAGCAGAGCTTTTCACTACTAATAACCACGCTCCCTTGTAATCACGACTTGACACATCCCTCTGTGAATGTCACCGTCTTTCCACTCCCCAACCCCAACACTCCTTGAAGTCCACAGCCAACGCCAAGCTGGAGTCGGCCAGCCTGCCACCTGGGGTGGACCAACAACTATGGTCAACTTGTAGCACCCAGCCGAACTGAGGTGGTGTGGTGCTGGGCACGGAGGTCCCTCCTGAGGATCGCTGCCTGCAGCAGAAGAGGCAGAGCTAGAGAGGAAGAAGGGGGTGCTGCTGGCTCTTCTGGAGGAGCTTGTCATGCTGGCCTTCCCAATATGAACTCGGCTGTTCTCCTTGTCAGAGGAGCCCAGGACTTGGTTGTCACTGAGGACAGCTGTGGTACCCTTGGGGGGCGCTCCTGTCCTTGAGTATCGCTTCCTGGCTCCAGTGCAGGCCCCTCAGCCAGCTGGCATGGGTCCTTCATCCCACTCACACACTTTCTAGTTTCCACTGCTGACCTCTGGGCCTTCCTGGGACAGACAGACCCATGAAACAGACTTGCATGAGACACAGTCCTGGGCTCTACATCTTCAGCTGGGCTCATGCAGGATGCTGGCACGGGATCCCAGCCCTCAGCTGGATCCTCTGGGTCTTCAGTGTACGGGCAGATCTTCTGCCCTCCTCTGCCCCTGACTGCTTGTATGGCTACTATAAAGCAATCCTATAAATTCTATGTCCTGAAGAACTACACCGTTTACCTCATAGACTTTTTTTTTAAAGAATTTATGGGGCCCGGCGGGATGGCTCAGTGGTCTAAAGCGCCTGCTTGGGAAAGCTTGGGTGGCTTCAGGGACCGCGGTTCGATCCCCGGCACCACATGCTGCGCCAGCCCTGCCCTCGGGGCGGGCTGAGCCGGCCATAAAAATGAGTGAATAAACAAA
>PVJA010006634.1:0-72264 GCA_004027025.1 Myocastor coypus | reverse complement strand
TTTTTTTTTTTTTTTTTTTTTTTTTTTTTTTTTTTTTTTTTTTTTTTTTGTCTTTTTGAGACAGGGTCTCACTATGCAGTTGAGGCTGGCCTTGAGCTCACTTTTGTAGCCCAGGCTGGTCTCGAACTCGCACCGATCCTCCTGCCTCCGCCTCCCAAGTGCTGGGATTACAGGCGTACGCCACCACGCCCGGCTTCTTTCTGTTCTTATTTCTTGAGTTTGAGTCATTTTGGTCCCTCTCTAAAATGTTTTTTCGTATATTGTGTAGGGTTGGCTTTGACATCGTGAAATTCTTTAGTTGTTCCTTGTCGTGGAAGTATTTCACTTCTTCCTCATACTTGAAAGAGAGTTTTGCCAGGCATAGCAGTCTGGGCTGAAATTTGTTTTCATGCAGGATTTGAAGCACTCTGCTCCATGCTCTTTTTGACTTCGTGGTTTGTCAAGAGAAATCTGCTGTTATTCTGATGGGTTTTCCTTTAAATGTGATCTTTTTCTTTTCTCTAGCAGCTTTTAGTATACTATTCTTCTGCTGAATTTCCGGACTCTTGACTATTATATGTCTGGATGTGTTTTTAGTCGGGTTGATGTTATTTGGGGTTCTGTATGCTTCAGTTACTGTATGTCCAATTGTTTTTTCATATTTGGGAATTTTTCTGCTATTATTTCTGCCCATATTCTTTTTATATCATTTGTGTTAACTCCTTTCTTGTTGATTCCTATTTATCTCACATTGTTCATTTTTGCATCATCTTGCAGATGTTGAATTATTTTTTCCTGCATCCTAGTTGTTTTTAAGAGATCTTTTCTTATCTTTTCACTAGCTGCGACAGTGTCTTCAATATCTGAGATTCTATCTTCACTTTGCTTCATATGGTTTTTCCAGCTTGTAATTGAGATTTTATTTTCTTGTATATCTCTTTGAAACTGTTTCATGTGATCTATTTCTTTCCTATATTGCTCCATCAAGGAATTCATCATTTTTCTATTCTCCTCTAATTTTTTTTATCAATGTCTTCTTTAGTCATACGGAAGTCTGTCATTATAGTTATCCTTTCTCTCTCTAGTTCAGACATTATTTCTTCTCTGTTTTCCCCTACTTAAATGCTATTGATTTACAGAGGTCGTTTTTAGCTTCAGAGGTTATTTCTGCTCTGGTTTCTTCTATATGTTTCTGCAGTTGTTTTTCCACTACAGTGTCTATTTTTTCATGTTTCCTTTTTTACTTCACATGTTATCTCTGATCTAAGTTGTTCTATACGTTTCTGAACTTGTCTTCAACCTCGGCTGCTACTGATTCAGAGATTTCATCTGCATGATTCCCATTTTCTTTCATGGTAGTGTTTCCTGTATTTGTTATATGTGGACTCAGGATCTGGGATTGGATCTTGCTCTTTCTCTTTATCATTTTTTTATAGCAGTGATTTCTGCACCTTGGTGGACTTACACAATTAGAACCTATGGTAATTTGGGTCTGTATCCTCCAAGCTTGTTCCCTTGCAGTGCAAGTCGGAGCTTAGCTGGCTGGCTACCAAGAGTCCCCTTGTGTCGGGACGGTGGTTTGCCATGTGGGTACGGTGGGTGGCCATGTGCGAAATACGTGTGTAGTCAGGGTTTGGGCAGTTGTCTAGTTGAAGGATGTATTCGGGCTGAAAGAGTTCTTACCTGGCTAATGTGAGCTCTGGTCAGGAAGGTGGTGGAATCTGAGCTCAGGTTGTTATTGAGTCAGCGAATGGACCAGGGGTGAGTCTGCTGATTGGCCCAGTTAGGATGGCATCCAAGTCTGCGCTGGAGTTTGGGAGTGTGACGCATCAATTCCGGGAGCTGGGGGGCTTACTCCAGGAGCCACGTAGCCAGTGTAAGTGGTGGGCAGGTCTGGGGCAGGGTTACGCGTGGAGTCTAGGAGCTAGGCTTGGTCCAAACGCTGCACAGCCAGTCCAAATGGCACCGAATAAGGTACAATATTGAAAAGTGAGTATCATCATGATATTTTTCAGCAGCAGAACATACATGACTTCATCTAAGTGGTCTAGTAACTCTACTCCAGGCTCTTGGAATTTTCTGAATCACCAGTTAGGGATGATTTATCTGTATCATGGGTACTTTCTTAAATATCAATGACTCATAACTACCTCTTATGACTATGTCTTTTCATATACATACATCGATTCACCACTGACATTATTTCATGCATGTTTCATTTAATTATTAGACTATAACTCATGAAACTGCCATTGCTCTAATTAAATCCTGACATTTACCTGCCCTACGCATATTAATATTTTTTCAGAGAGTCATCATTTTTCTTTAAGGCTGTCTTCATTTATTTGTATGTTTATTTAAGCTTATGTTATTTGTCACCTGTGAGTCTACTTAGATGTACTAAAATCAATTCTGTATTATACAGTGTGTGAATATAATTTCCATATATTTTGACTTTATAGAAATAGATATATTCCTTAACATTTTTTTTTTAGAATTTTTTATTTTATTTATTTATTTTTTTCTTGTTTTAGAATCCTTGTTTGTCTATTCACTCATTTTCATGGCTGGCTCAGCCCGCCCCGAGGGCAGGGCTGGTGCAGCATGTGGTACCCCGGATTGAACTGTGTCCCTGAAACCCCCCAAGCTTTCCCAAGCTGGCGCTTTAGACCACTGAGCCATCCCGCCAGGCCCCAATTCCTTAACATTTTTAAATACTTGATCAAAGTAGTATTTACTTCAGTGGTCTCATCTCTGCCTAAACTTTATGGGAGACTCTGAGATGTATTTCCCAAATTACAATTATACTGATTCAAGTTTGCATTGCATATGCTTTTATTATAACATTAATACTTTTTCATATTTTATTGAAGTTCTGTCTAGCACCTAGTAAGCAATTTATATGCTTGTTAATTACCTTCATAATTTTCTATAACAAATACACTACACATTTAAGACATTGTGGAATAACTTGAGTTACACTAAGGGCATTTTCTCTTTAATCTATATTAAATCCTATTATGTAGCTAAGAATCAGCTTTTTTGTAGCATTCTTCCTTTTGCAATATCTCCTTAGAACTTTTATTTTTTTAGTTTCTTCTTTGTCTTATGTTCTGGAAATACAGTTTTCATTTAAAAATAGCCTCTGTGTTAGCATTAACAAATAAACAGAGAACTATGCTGAGATGTCAGTGATGGAGCCTAGAACAAATACTCACAAGAAAAATGCTGAAGCCAGCTTTCCAAATATCAATTCTTATTTATATGACCTGATGAATATGCAAGCAAATATAATTTTGAAACCTTACACTGTAACTTTGTTTGCTCTCTCAAAAATAAAAATACATTTGAAAGTCATGTCACCTGCTTGCTTTTTTTTTTTGTTTCAGAACATTTGTTTATTTATTTATTTATTTTTATGGCCGGCTCAGCCCTGAGGGCAGGGCTGGTGCAGCATATGGTGCCAGGGATAGAACTGCGGTCCCTGCAGCCGCCTAAGCTTTCCTAAGCAGGCACTTTAGACCACTGAGCCATCCTGCCAGGCCCCCACCTGCTTGCTTCTTTAGTTACCATGAATGTCTTAAACTCATTCATGTTCATGGTTTATTTTCTTTTACTTATTATGACATCAGTTACTAATTTTTCAATTTTTATATTGAAATGACTCTAATACTTTATGAAGATTTATCCAAGTTAATGTTTTCAAAAGAAATAGTTGTATATTTCACAAAATCAAGGTGGAATATTCGAATAAGTTTATGCTATTATAATTTTTTATAGTCTGAAAAACCTAAAGCCTATTTCTCATTAAATAACGTTGACGACAGCACTTTTTAGTCATACCTCATAACAATATAAATGATGCTTAAAAGAATATACATAGAGGGGCCCGGCAGGATGGCTCAGTGGTCTAAAGCGCTTGCAGGCGGCTGCAGGAACCACGGTTCAATCCCCGGCTCCACATGCTACGCCAGCCCTGCCCTCAGGGCAGGCTGAGCCAGCCATAAAAAGAAATAAACAGGCAAATAAAAACAAGAAAACAAGAAAAATTTAAAAAAAAAAAAAAGAATATACATAGAAAGCAAACATGTTTAATTTTTTGCTGTTAATTTTACTGTTCCTTCTTAATTTAAAAAACAAAAGATTCTTCAATAATACCGCATTATATGTAGCTTGAAATAAAATGTCTGTTACACATTGCAGACTTTTTAAAAATCTTTGCTGGTAGCAGGAAACTCTTGTTATAACTGGCCAAACATCAGAGAAAAAGGGAAACAAATAGTTAAATCAGAGTGATCTGTAATTTCACAAGCACATCAAAGTAATGCATTGCTTTGATCACCAACGATTGTCACCACAACCACCAATGTCACTTTGTAAACTCATCTAAACTGATTCAGTTGGCTAAGGCAATCTTGTTTCACAAAGAAATGATAACAATGGAAAGAAGTCAGCTTTAACTGCTTTCCACTTTTCCTGCCCAGGTCATGATGTCCTTTTAGAATGTGAGAAACTCAATGAATTGTGTCAAATGTACAAGAACAATGTTGGACTACCTAATGAGACAAGTTTCCACAGCATTCCAGGACTGCTTAAATTTATTTATTTATTTATTTATTTATTTATTTATTTATTTATTTGGACTGGCACAGCATGTGGTGCCGGGGATCAAACCGTGGTCCCTTTGGTTGCCTAAGCTTGCCTAAGCAGGCACTTTAGACCAGTGAGCTGTCTTGCCAGCCAGGTTGGCTTACATTTAAATCTAAAAAATCAGATCTCCCTCAAATGTCCAGAGATATTTTCCATTGCACGAATGCACGATGTTTTCTTTGCTCCTTCATTGCCTAATTGGCATGTGAATTGCTCCCATTTCTTGGCAGTTGTAAATAGAAATGAGCATGTTATAAAGCTGGCTCCATATCCCACTTCTGACATTAAATTTTCTATCATGAAGAGGTCTGCAGATTTTCTGTTATTTCTACTGAAATAATCTTCATATTTTCAACATGGCATTTAAACCAGGAATTTTTTCCATACAACTTAATAGAAAGCTTTCAATGTTTGGATCACTTTCTTCTCTATTCCCATTTTAATGACCTCTTTTCTACAGTGTTGTGCAAATAAGGGTTTTTTTGTTTGTTTGTTTGTTTTGAGGGACTGGGGTTCAAACTCACAACCTTGCACTTGCCATGTAGGCACTTGTGTCACAGAGCTATCTCCCAGCCCCACAATTATGTTTAAATCTGCAAAACTTATGCTTCTATTTGAAGACAGATGTATGTCATTATAATTCTAATAATTCAAATGAGAGTAGTATTTTATAGTTAGTATAAGAAGTTCTGTGATATCTGAAATACATTGGAACTCAATAAATAGCAAACAAATAACAAAGAAATGCAAATGATGATTTTAAAATGGACAACAGACTGAAACAGATTTTTCCCAAAAGAAGTATAAAAGACAACAGATATATGAAACAATGCTCAGTGTCACTAATCATCAGGGACATGAAAAGTAAAACCACAATAAGAATGGCTATTATCACAGTGTATTAGCTAGAAATTAAAAGTTATTACGTAGAAACTATTAGGTAGAAATTTCTGGGGATGATATATGGTCTGTGGAAGTTAGATTAGTTTAGTCTCTATGGAAAAGCAATTTGGCATTTCCTCAAAAAATAAGAACAGTGCTACTGTATGATCCAAAACCTCACAATTTGGTACATATACAATGGAAACTAAATCACATGTTGAGGATCCATCTACTCCCATGCTCATTTCTATTTACAACTGCCAAGAAATGGGAGCAATTCACATGCCAATTAGGCAATGAAGGAGCAAAGAAAACATCATGCATTCGTGTAATGGAAAATATCTTTTATTAGCCGGGCGTGGTGGCGCACGCCTGTAATCCCAGCACTCAGGAGGCTGAGGCAGGAGGATCAGTGCGAGTTCGAGACCAGCCTAGGCTACAAAAGTGAGCTCAAGGCTAGCCTGAACTGCATAGTGAGACCCTGTCTCAAAAGGACAAAAAAAAGAAAAAAAATCTTTTATTTCTCCTTATAGAAATACCTGAGCAAAATTATCAGCACTCTATTTTTAATAGCCCAACGCTGAAATTAAAGCAAATGCTCAAATTATGAATGGTATCCCACAATTCAATCGAAGGAGCATTATCTCCTAACATGTCTTCATAGAAAAATCATTTAAGCTGGGCGTGGTGGCTCACGCCTGTAATCCCAGCACTTGGGAGGCTGAGGCAAGAGGATCACTGCGAGTTCGAGACCAGCCTGGGCTACAAAAGTGAGCTCAAGGCCAGCCACAACTGCATAGAGACCCTGTCTCAAAAAGACAAAAAAAAAAAAAAAGAAGAAAAGAAAAATCATTTAGATCCTGCTATCTTGATAGAAAAATCATTTTATTCATCATTGTCTGAAGTTCTTTTTATTTTGTAATTTTCTGAATTTCTATGGAGAAGAGTTCACCCTTAATAATTGTTCCCTTTATGGTTTTGTCATATTCCTCGGCACACAGTATTCTTATAATACTGATTTTTATGTAAGTGAACAAATGCTTTATGATCATGAGTTTTGATAATTATTGTGGTTCTTTTTCAATTGACTAGAACTGTGTTATAAGCAGCTGTATTTCTTGGAAAGAATATTTTCTCAATAACCTACACCATGTTTGCAAATGAGTTAAATTAATCTCAAGATAGATTCAGTATCCAGTTCAATAGAAGTTGCCTCTTCTAAGCATTATATCTTCATTAAAAGTCCGTTCTTATTTTCCACTTATATTAATAACTGCCAAGAGCTGAGATGTTTTCAAGACAATGTTCTGTCAATATCTAAATATATAAAGAAAAAATTTAAATATAAAAAAATAATACAGCAAAAATTTATAAAATCTTTTTTTTTAATATAAAATCTTTCTATTAACGGAGTACAACTCCACTTTAGTTCTTGTACCCTCAGCTGGCCTGTTGGACTTTGGCACACTCAAACTTCTCACCCTTGGAGTAGATGCAGGGTTTAGTGTGACTGTGCAGGTTTTCTGGTGCCTTGTCAAAATGCTGGTACACCTCTCTGCCTTTGCCTGGACCAGAGAGTGGAATCATGCTGTGGCCCTTGGGGGAGTCCAGAGCTAGCCGGTCAAAGGTGAGGATCTTATCCTCAGCCTTGAGGATGAAGCTGCGGGCCCAGCTGCTCGTGCACAGAGCACAGACCTTCAGGTTGGGCATCTCCAGAACCCGCACATTGTCTGTGAGGGTCCTCCAAACCACCTCTGTCTTATTTCCCTGGCCAGGAAGCTTCATCTTCCAGATCATCTGGAAAAGAGAGAGAGGTCACTGGTTGGTGTGACTCATGAACAATCTCTTCAGCACAACATGGTTGAAGGTGGAATTGTCCATCTGGCCAGAAATCTGTACAGCTTGACCAACAGCCTCAGATAGATGTCCTGGCTCTTGGGCTCCTTGCACAGGACCTTTTGGTCCTTGTTGTGACAGATGTCCACTGCCATGATGGCGACTCCTCTTCAGTGAAATCCGGAAAACAATAAAATCTTTAAACACAGATTTTGTGCATTATATATAAAATAAAAACATTTATAAATATAAGAATATTTACTTGTATGTTATTCATTACATGCCTACTGTATTCTCTAACATTTTTAGATTTATTATTTTTTATAAAACATCAATGGACAAAATTTGAGGTCAAACTAAAGTGGCATAGACTTAAATAGCGTACTGGTTATAAGATTACTTTCATTATTTTCATGGGCTACTGCATCATTTAAAACTATAATAATAAAAAATGTCTTTTGCAATTAAAATTTATTATTATATCTTCTTTTAGAACATTATCAGAACGTGAAACAAACTATATTGTATGAGTTTTAAAATTTTTAAAAATAAGAATAATTATTCCCTATCATCTTTTTATGGTGATATTACGATCTTCTGTTATATTATTTATACACAGAAAACCTGTAGAGCAAGTAATATTGATGATAACCATAGATCCACTATTGATAAATACTATTTTACACAACTTTGACTTAACATATTTCAATGCTGCTATATTTTCTGTAACATATACAGTATTCCACAAGTTAAATTGTAAAATGATTTAAAGATATTTCAATTTTATTTATTTATTTATTTTTGTGGGACCAGGGTTCGAACTCATGACCTTGCACTTGCCCAGCAGGCACTTGTGCCTCGGAGCTATCTCCCCAGCCCCTCAATTTTATGTTTTCTTAGCCATCCAACAGAAAAATTTAACCATGAGTCATAGTAAGTAAACCATATTAATATGCTTAGCTGTATAAGGCTGAAGTCAACTGCTTCTAACATTACCAGTTTTGCTGGTAACTCACTAATATTTTGCAATATTGGACTATGTATACAATTACTTTCTCTGGATTCAGTGAGAAGAAATATTTGTGCTAATAGTGTTTTAAAAAATTACCATGGCGGCCCAGCAGGATGGCTCAGTGGTCTAAAGCGCTTGCTTAGGAAAGCTTAGGTGACTGCAGGGACCGCGGTTCGATCCCCAGCACCACATGCTATGCCAGCCCTGCCCTCAGGGCAGGCTGAACCGGCCATAAAAATAAAACAAACAAACAAACAAAAGTTCTGAAACAAGAAAAAAAATTAAAAAAAATATTATCATGTCTGCATCTTGCATCTGAACAACTACTGTGAAGAAAACAATATGCACTGTATTAATTATCATGGCTGTCCTACTAACATGTTTTGATACTGTCTCATTGTTATTTCTTTCCTATTAACATTAATAAAATGGAGCCGGGCGTGGTGGCTCATGCCTATAATCCCAACACTCGGGAGGCTGAGGGAGGAGGATCGGTGCAAGTTTGAGACCAGCCTGGACTACAAAAGTGAGCTCAAGGCTAGCCTGAACTGCACAGCAAGACCCTGTCTCAAAAAGACAAAAAAATATAAAATAAAATAGAATTTCAAAATATCAATTTTAATTTTCATGTTATAGTTTTTATTTTCTCTGTATTCATTTCTTAGAATCTGAGTTACTTCTGTTTAGATATTCAGATGATGGTCTACAACTTTATTTCAATAAATCAGGTCAATTTTCTTTTTTTTTTGTGGAACTGAGGATTGAACTCAGGCCCCTGTGCTTGCCAAGCAAGCGGTTATTACAATGAACTGTCTCCCCAGGCCCCTAAATGGCCTTTTTAACTTGTGATTTCAACATATTTTAGCTTTACAGATATGTAATGAACATGAAGGAAAGATACATGTTTAATGTATACCACTTCCTGTTTTTGTTTAGTTTTTCTTTTTTTTTTTTTTTTTTTTTTTTTTTTTTTTTTTTTTTTTTTTTTTTTTTTTTTTTTTTTTTTGTGTGTGTGTGTGTAATTTTAGGATTATTTGTAACCTCAGTCCTAGCCACTTTTACAGGCAAGTATACCGCACTTTTGCACATTTCATATGCAGAACTCACTCATTTTGCACGACTGCAATTTTATACCCATGGCTAAGGTCTCTCTAATTTGGCAGCTTTCTACCTTTGGCACCCATCCATCTTCCATCTTCTTGTGCGAGATTGGCAATGTTAGATATGAGGTATAAATGGGATTATTCAAAATCTGTTTGCGTTTGACTTCTTTCATTTAGCATAATATACCAGGATCAATGTGCAGGATATTTTTCTGAGTGATATCAATTTTGTATGCCAAAAAGTAGCTTTACCAGTGAAAAATATTTATAATTTACATGCTTTTATAAATTTTTACTAAAAGTTGTTTGATAGTATCTCACACCAATTAGTCTAGCTTAAGAAATTCATCTAGGTTTACAGCAAGACCTTAGCTATTCAGTGTCAAAATCTGAGTCATATCATGTTTGGTTTTGAACCTTTGTCACTCTGTAGTCACTTAAAAGCTCTCTCTTGTACAATATGCCCTCACAAAAGTTATTTTGCTCTATCAAGACTTAATTTCTTTCTTTCTTTCTTTCTTGCTTGCTTGCTTGCTTGCTGGCTGGCTTGCTGGCTTGCTTGTTTGCTTGCTTTCTAGGCAGGGTCTTGCGATGCAGTTCAAGCTGACCTTGAGCTCACTTTTGCAGCCCAGGCTGGCCACCACACCCAGCTCTAATTTCTTTCTTGTTAGTCTCCTGTAGGCACAAACACTATTTTCCCAATGCTGCATGAACTTAATTCCTTCATGCATGCTTAAATTTAAGCTTTCAAAGTACATTTTAGGACTCAATATACAACTTTGTTTCTCACAAGTGAATTAGGATCATTTGAGAGACTTCTGAAAAAAACCCAGAGTCAGAGTCACCTCCTGGATCCATTAAGTCAGGAAGTGGCAATGTGTGGCAGGCAGTAAGCAGCGTTGACTCCTCCAGGGTTCATCTAGGCTTGAAACTCCTTGACACGGAGCAGTGCTCATCAGAATTTAGCATGCATCGTCATGTCACAGGGTATGGGGATCTTGCTAATGATGCAGATTTTAACGTCACAGGTGTGGGATGAGGCCTGAGTTTTTGCATGATCTAACCAGTTCCCTGGTGCTGTGGTTACTGGTTCTGGAATCACGGTTTTTATATATCAAGGACAGATTACTGCTAACAGAGAAGACAGTGAGCTTGTGGATTTTATTTAATTTGGAAGGAAAAAGGAAGAACTGATGAAAAAACAGGAACTAATATATCCCGAAAGGCTTTTTTTTTTTTTTTTTTTTAAAGAAACCTGATCAGTATGAGTGTTTGTACTTACAAACTTCTCTGTATGCTTAATGTGGTGGAGAGGGCATTAAGTATATTATTCTAATTACCTTTCACTGTAATTTTAATGAGAGCATCAAGGCTCTTGCAAAATCAGTTCTGAACTACATGTTTTTTTACTTACGTATAACACGTCCACTTATTATTTTCTAGAAAAGTAAAGATCAAATCAATAGTGAAGCAGCCTCTCTACATCTCCCATGAAGTACCTGGCTGTTCCTACTTTCCGCTTTCTCTGCATAGTTTTTCTCTGGTGTCACAGCGGAGCCATCTCCAGCTGGTAGGCACTGCTAACGTAACTCCCCAGGGAATGAAGCAGGTGAGGAGACTGAATCGCCAGCAGCTCAATGAGCTAGCAATAGAAAAAGAAGATTCTTGGCACAGGTTCAGAAGTGACTTGAATGGGGGCACTTAGTCCATCAACATGCTTCGGTAGAGATGGTCGCCACCTGCCCCTGTTCTCAGGAGTTGATTTTCCTGCTGTCTAGGCAGCTTATAGTTCACCAGGCTGTTAATGCTGATGGCATCAGGAATCTGGAGACGGGCCCTTGCTGCCCAGATGGCGGCTCACGGACATCAGGTACAGTATATTTAGATTGGCAGCGTTCCCTGCTCTGCACTCGGAGCTCCATATCCTTCTTGCTCGGTGGCAGCTGTGTCGGCTATAATGAAATCATCACAGTTCATAAACGCCTTTAAAGGTTTATGTGCAGAAATCTCAGGTTGGATTTAATTTTAAATAGAACAACCCCTAAAATTTTAGGAAAAAATATAATTCTTTCCAATGATAAAGCATAAAATTCATAAAATGCGAATAAACAAAATGAGAAAATTTCAATGCAAAGTTCCAAATTTAATATACAGATAGATAGATATAGATATTGGGATATAAACAAAATTATGTTTGTTTGTGAATATATATATCCTCAAATACATAACATGAATATGAATACTATGCTATGTACATTATCTAAGGGGTCTTGCTGGAATGTATTTTCTACCATAGCATTATAAGTATACAGTGTCCACTGAACTCATAAAAAATTCAACTACTTCATATTTATGGAATAATAGACATTTACAAGAGAAGCGATTGATTCGTGAAAATGCTTAACAGTCAACGTAAGAGGTGACTGGAAAATATATAAGCTTCCTGACTCACAAACCTTATTTCATAAGTAAAGGGCATGGGTTTAGAATATGACATTTGTCAACAAAACAGATCCACACTTAGCTGGTCTTTATCACACACCAGTCTCTACCCCTTAACTCTTTAATCCTTCCTGAATTCTTTTGGAACCGGTAACTTCTTCAATTAAAATTATACTATTCTAGGTTTGTAGTGCATAATGATCACATTCATTGCAGGGCATCAGTACATGAATGGAATTGTAAAGCAATAAGAAACAACAGTGATTATTACAGTGGTGTTCACTATGTAAGATTTTCTGTTATGAGACACCTGTGTTTAGCATGTATTTTATTTAAGTTTGAACATGAGACAATGTCTCAGCCATTACTTGTTTGGAATTCAGCACAAGGCAGAGAGCACAATTAATGAGTACTCAAGAATTTGGCAAAAACTAACAACGTAAAGTAAGCATAAAAATGGGCAAAACAAGTTTTCAGTATTGCTGCAATTTATGCAACAGTAGAAGCTGCTAAGCAAGGTCAGACATATTGGATTATGTGATTGTTAACAGCAATAAAACATATGTACACATTTTTTCTGGATATACACTTTTAATTTACATGTTGTTTTGTTTCTGTTTTGCATTTTTATTGTTTCCTATCTCTTGAAAAATCTATGATCAAATCACATGAATCTGTTATAATATTTAACAATTAATTTAGCTTTCCTTAGTGATGGGAAGCTGTGAATGTATTAAAAAAAAAACACAGTGAAGTAAAATATCCAACAGTTTTCTCAATTTATTCCTAAGAGGTCTCATGATATTAAGAAATAGATTTATGGACCCTGAGAGCTTGTTTGGAGGTTCTAGCAGGGGAGCTCAGTTTACCACTGACCCAGGAACGATCTTCCTCTCTCTGGAGTGGTTGTTCTCTTTGACCGAGTGCACAGCTTTGGGAGGGACACAAACGGATCATTGAGGGAGGAAGGGGACATGTGCTTAGCCAGCTATATTAGCGGAATCAACCCTTATGATCAATTGAGTGCCAGATATCACAGCCAGATCACCCTCTTTTACACACTCAACAGATCTTTTATTTGTTCTTTCAATCTTTTGAATTAATTAGTCCAGTCTCTTACGTACTTGGATTTTTGTTGTTGTAATGTGGAATAAGATACTATTTAGTTTTGTTCTTCCATAGCTAATTTTTTCATATATATGCTTTAATGATTGTTTTTCTTTACAATTAGTTTTGGACAATTTCATGTTTGTGTATCTTGATAGGATTTTATTAAAATTTCTTGTGCAAAAAGTTCATTTTTCTTGGAAATGTGGTATAATTTCAACCAAATTCTGAGATGTCAAATCTTTTAAAATAAATAAATAAATAAATAAATACAGTGAAAACAGAAAAAAAGAAATAGACTTGTGTACCTAATTTTTCCACTTGAATACACATTTGGAAAATGTTGAGGTATTATAGTTTATTTGTAGTTTCTTTTCAACAATTAGACTATAAGAAAATTCACAAAAGATCTCCAGGATATATTAAAAGTTAGGACAATTCATAAGCTTAATCTTTTTGCTGCTTTTTTTTTTTTTTGTATTTTAGGGAAGGGTATTGAAAGTCTCACTACTAGATCAGACTTGTAGTGATCCACCTGTTTACAGCCTCCCAAGAACTGGGATTACAGGCACATGCCATCACGTTCAGTCTCAATTGGCATTTCAGTGTGCCCCAGCAGAAGGGGCCAGCACTCCAAGCCTAGGGATTGAACCCCTGGCCCCATGTTCCTGCTTGCAGGTGCTTTAATCCACTGTAGCTTAATGTTTAGTGTAAAAGAAAAGAATGCATTTCTAGATAATAATAAACCTTCACTACCACCTTCAAAATTGTACTTGACTTTCTAGAAGAAACAGTGTTAGAACCACAAAAAGTTATATTTAACATAGGCAAGTAGGGACCTGGGAGATAGCTCCGTGTCACAAGTGCCTGCCTGGCAAGTGAAAGGTCGTGAGTTTGAACTCTGGTAAGGCAAAAAACAAAAAACAAAAAACAAAAAAAACATAGGCAAGTAGAAGAGTTTACTGAATATTATAACATGTTTATTGTTTTAAAAATTAGAAAACATTATCATATAGTAAACTGAAGAGATGTTAGTGCAAGAATAATTTTCTTTTTTTTTTTTTTTTTTGTCTTTTTGAGACAGGGTCTCGCTATGCATTTGAGGCTGGTCCTGAGCTCACTTTTGTAGCCCAGGCTGGTCTCGAACTCGCACCAATCCTCCTGCCTCAGCCTGCCCAGTGCTGGGATTACAAGCGTGCGCCACCACGCCCGGCTAAGAATAATTTTCTTTATTTGTACTGGGAATCAAACTCAGGGCCTCGTGTTTGCTAGGCAGGCCACTTATGCAGCTGAGCTATTTCCATGGCAAGAATAATTTTTAAATCAAAGCTTTAAAAATGTTATATAATTTGTGTAGCCCAGGAGATTAAAAATACCTACATGTTTAATGAGTTACTAAATTTATAGTCTCTAATGTGACTTTTTATTAAAATTAATATTAATCTTATAGTACATGGTTGAATAAGGAATAGGAAAATCCTATTAATTCTCACAGCAAAAGTTTAAATTTAAAACACCATAATTATTTTAAGAAAACATTGCTGAAACATTTTGATATTAATTTCTGTGTTAATATATCAACTAATTTTAATTTACATGTTCTGCAGGTACATGCAATTTTCCATAATCAAAACTAATTGCTGTATATAACACAATCAATGACTAGTTATTTTCAGCCACCATGAGACTCTATATTTCTTATATTCGAAATATAAGAACCCTATAGTTTACCAGAATTTGAAAACTCTGTGCTTCTGCAAGAATAATCATTTTACTTGCAAGGATAATTTTATGATTTGGTATAAGTAATCAAAATCATGCTGATGTAGTTCCCAGACAAAATTGACAAGTTAAATAGAAAGTAAAGAAATGTAAAGTAAATGGAAAATTAAGAAATTATTTAATAAGAATCCTCCACAACAGACTTATTTAGATATTTGATTCCATAATAATCTTCATGAAAGGTAATTAATTGTATGTTAGCCAGCTAGATATTTTGTTTTTCTTAAAATACTATTTCTACCTGAGTTTTTAAATTCACTTATCCTATAAAATGCCTGCCTATTTTGTCTTCATACCAACACAAGTATAGCCATTCATAAATTTGAGTCTTAAAACATTGCTACATTCTGAATTATAAATACTTATTTTGGCTTGCAACATGCCTTTCCTAATCTTTTTACGTGTTATTTAATACTAGCATAAGTTAGATGTGGTCGTTATGCAATGGGCACCTACTGCAGTGGCCAGTAAGTCTTTCTATGCTAGTCAGCTGTTGTGAAGCTAAGACAACATGCCCAACACCTGAAATTGAAAGATGCTGAGCTTAGTTCACAGTTTTAGGAAATTTAGACTGTTTGGCTGGTTCCAAGGCAGATTCATCACAGGAGAAGGGCATGACAGAGAAAACCTCCTCACTTCATGGAGGTCTGGAAGGAAAGGCCAGTACAGCAGCTTCGGGACAGCTGTACCCTCCAGAGCAAGCAACTTGTCACTCCGTCCTTGATGATAACAGCATGTTCAGCTATGACCATGATCAGATTAATCCACTCATGAGCACAGCAGTTGCATTACCCGTATACCCACGGAGTACTCTCAAACTGGTCAAGATCACAATGCAGTTTAACTGTTACACTTAAGATATTTCACAGACTACCCTTGCATCATTCCTTTGTCCTTTTTCCCTAATACTTTTTACTCCTTATATGACTACGTTTTTCTGTTAAAATTACATCGAAGTATGTTTAATGTTTATGATATTGAGGAAAGACATTTTATATGGAGAAATTCATCACCACTTATATCTCATTCTAGATAAACTTGTAATTAACTTCAACTACTCTTGATTTTGCTCTGTCTCTTTGCTGGTGTTTCATATTATATCATTAGGAAGGTATAAGTTAATTTCATGATGTTTAAAATGTAATTAATATGTGACGTCAATAAAATAATTTTATATGTGATGTCAATAAGCACTCAAAAACATTTGTGCTAATAATATATCTATATTTCCCCAAACGCATATCATAGTCTTCTCATTCTCATATATTATAAAACGTTTTCATAAAGTGAAACAAAAAGCAACATAAAACAAATAATAAAATTTATTCCTAGGAAAATAACCTCATCTTTTTATAACACTTTTCATCTACTCCAAAGGTTGTAACATTAATTTATCAAGATCATTTTTAAGGTTTGGGGGGGATAGTTCAACAGTCTATGTGCCTGTCTGGCAAACGCAAGGTCCTCAGTTAGATCCCTAGTAGCCCCTGCTGGGTTGGCCCAGAACTCTAAACATGTCACGATGGCCATTGAAACTAGGCGTGGTGGCCCAAGCTTGGAATTCCAGTTCTGAGGAGGGGAGACCCGAGAGACAGGAGGATCACTAGGAGTCCGAGCTGCATAGTAAGAGCGTGTGCCCTCCCCTCAATAAAAACAAAGAAAGATTTTAGAAAACACTTTTTAAAAGCCCTATACAAAATTCTTAAAGAATGCATTCAACATAATGTATTGTATGGCTCAATGCCCAGAAAACTTACCATAAATATTTTATGAGAAGAAAACAAATACAGTGCAAAATTAGTTAACAAGGAAGTCTGACTAATGTATCAATATTTAGATGAACAAATTGTTATACCATAACAAAGAAACCTAATGCAAATGTTCAGTTTTGAGGATTCTGGATATATCGAAGCCATTGCGCTATAAACTGACTAGAATCCTTATTCAAGCGAAACAATAGATATTTACATATAAATGTGCAACAGAGGTGTGGCTTTCCTTTAGATTTCACAATGGGAACTGCCTACACGGCCAATGTGAAGTCAAAATTCATACCAAAATTTTTTTTTTCATGCCAAAATATTTTTAGAACTTTAATCCATGCCACACTTGGGAAAATACACCTGCAATACGAAATTTTTGCTTGAATATTTATAGACTGAGTTCTTTTTGTTTACATATTGCAAATTTCATTCACCCTCCCCAGTACTAGCGAGGACCCAATATTGCCTGGGGAGGCAGCTCTGGGGATAGAGCCCTGTGTCCTGCTTGCTGTGATGTATCAGCTCCATCATATTCAGACACTCATAGGGTAGACAGCACTCTCTCTGTTTTGTTTTCTACTCCTTAGGCTCTTCACATTTTCAAAATTCTGAACAATGTGGTAGCACCACACAGTCCCTCCCAGGTTTGATGGCAATGGGAGTGGTGATTGACAGCACAGGTTTTGCAGCACCATATGTTTACTGCTATCTCTGGGCCAGTAAAGCAAGACAATCACAGGAAAGAACATCTTCTGTTGCCCTCAAATACTGCTCTGTTGAGCAGTTCTTTGCAATACACACCACAGAAGGATGAACTGGTGAGCTTCTCAGAAGGACTTTTCATCCTTTGCTGAAGGGTTTTTCATTATTATTACTTTCCACAATATTTTAAGAAGAAATTATGTGCATATGGAAATTATGTGTATAAAAATAAGGCAACATTTACAAATACATACTAAGCACAAAACTTACAGGGGAGCTGAAGAGACAGTTCTGTGGCCCAAGTGCATTCCTGGCAAGTGCAGGGTTGGGAGTTTGAACCCCAGTTCTCCAAAGAGCAAAACAAAAGAAAACCAGATTTATAATAACATTAAAATCTAGCTTTACCCATCAGCTTTGTCAGGATGATTTTCTGCTACTTGTTTTCAGTGAAATGTCATTAAGGAGCAGCTACTACTGCTCCTTAATTCTTAAGACTGAATTCTTACAGTCTTAGATTCTCTCTACATGTCCAAATGTATGCTTATGAGGGAATTTACATGGATACATATGTATCTTATATGACTATATAGTAGGGATACCACTTAGCCTCTTTTAATTCTTTACATTGTTTCTTTATCCACGTTTGTCTCTGCCAAGTGACCTGCTGACACCGCCTAACAACATTCACTGAGTGAAACCAAAATTGAGTTTCCCGACCTGTAGTCACTTCACCATGACAATAGTGCTTATTCCCGCAAATGATGTCTACACAAAAAAGCTGAAATAGTAAACAGACTAAAGATAAGAACAAACTTGACAATGTTTGAATATTGTATGAGCTGTCTATCTACTGAATGATTCACAGAGACTTGAGAACAAAGTTATGAATTTGACCAAAACATGATCACAATTTGAGCTTACTCAGTCGGAAGATTTCTACCCTCTACTATCCAATTCCTAATGACAACTCTGTGCTATCCCTTCATTCTTTTGTATATAAAGATCATTTACATACATCATGTTCATTCATCCATTTATTTGTCCATTTGTCATTAACCCATTCATCCTTCCAATGACCAGTCCATTCTGCTTCTTTGTTGTGACTTTTCCTGTAGTGTTTGTGTATCTGTTCCCCACAGCTCTACTGCTACCTGTTAGGTACCGCCTTCCATAATCTTCATACAAAAATTTAATTTATAGGTGCTAACTAATGGCAAATGACCACAAATAAATAAATTAATCTAGCTTTTCCCATCCCAAATATAAAAAAGAAGTTCCTCAATACAAAATTTTATATCCGAGAAGGAGGAAAATAGCACTGAATGCTTGTCAAACACAGTAGCATGCAGGCAAGTGAGCATTTGGGGATTTCACCATGGCCTGAGAGGTATGTGGTGGGAGGAATCGTCTTATAACCTGGATTTCACACAATTTTCCATGTTGAAGGGTGCCAAGAGGAGGCAGTAGAGGGGATCCTTTTCAGATTGCAAAGATTAAAGGAGATATTTGGAGATGTAAGAGCTATCAGAAGTCATTTGTCATTGATAACTTTTTCTTTTTTGTGTGTCTAGCTCAGCTGGCCTTGGGGGCAGAGCTGGCACAACATGTGCCTAAGTTTGCCTACGCCAGTGCTTTGGTCTGCAGAGCTATTTTGCCAGCCCAATAACACTGTTTATAATACTAATACATTTGTAAAACAAAGTTGACTTCTTATCATCCTAGAAAGAAACTCATCCTTAAGGAAAGTAGCCTCTCATTTTTCTAAAGCTTTCCTCTCCCATGTCAATTTAGGGAAAGAGAAATCACATGAAAGTAGAAGGGAAATTATTGGAGAAGAGGACTGTGATAGAAATAGGGGGTATGTAGAGAGGCCAATAAAAGGACAAATATATACTAATAAAAAATACCCCTTTCCTATCCCAACTTACAATCATTAATTGCATATAGGCAATGAAAAAAAAGATACTCACTGGTAGCTTTATTTAAACATGGGCATAGAATAAAAAGTATCACAAATGTGACCAGATCAAAGTGACTGATTCACCTTTCACCACTTCTGCTTTTTCTAAATTTTGCCCTTTTAACAATAAAGCATTCCTCGTCTTTTAGCTGTTCTACTAACTTCAGCTTTGGAATTATGATACTTTAGGAGCATCATTTGCCCTTTATCTTTTGATTTTGTTTTTGAAAAATTCTGTGTTTCATCAACTTTTCTATATTCATTTGGAGATAAATATAAAAGTGTATATGATACCTTCAGGTTCCTTTATGAATTCATTAAAAGTCACAGAGGCTGGAACACATACTTTGAGTGCCTGAAATTCATAGGATGACTCTTGGAGAACATTACATCATTCTTTTCTTCATGGTCAATAGTACATCTAGCATGAATGGAAGTAACAATATAATTTCTTTGCCAACGTAGGGTTGTCAGTGGAACTTTTATCATATTTAGACAAAAAACACAAGGATACCTTAATCTTTCTACACAAAAAGTGTTTTCTATACAATGGGATATTCATTAGAAATTTAAATCTTAGTCTAGTTTAACACAGTACAAAGAAAAAGGAAAAAACCCTTTGTTTTCTTAGACATTCTATTTCTTTTTTGTTAAAAAAGACATTCAAACATTTATTTTATTTTTTCCTGAGTCTAATTTTTTTATTTTTAACAAGAAATAACAATATGACAGTTTCAAGACATATTAGTAGTACATTCCCAATAATTGATACAATGCATGTTGTTCTCCTTATAGTAGTTATACAGAGCACCTGGTGTAGATGTGATGAATTTTCTAACCCATATTGGTAAAAAAATTTTCTTCTCTTTTAACTAAGAGAAATAGTTGTATACATAGTCCAATATTCCATAGCTGCAGTGGGTTACTGGTGAAATTGGCAATGTTGGAAGCTATTGATTTAAGCCTTTTACGGCTCAGCATACTAATCTAGCTTTACATTTTATGCTTCGTGGTTAAAATTTTCTGCTGGGTGGTTAAGGGCAAGTTAAAACAAGACCTGTAAAACAAAACATGTAACTTTTGTATCTCCCAAGGTGAGTCAAATCTGCTCAGGATTAACTTTGAAATCATGTACAGTGCTTTGTAGAACTGTTGTCAGTGTCAGCTGTCTGGATGAGTCACATTATGATGGTAGATTATGATGGCAGATTTTGCTAATAGACCAATCATATAAAAACCTGAAGAAGAAAATTTAGAAAATATGGTAATTTGTTCTCTAACAAATAAATCTACCCAAATTCTGACCAATTATGTTCCCAGGGGAGCATTAGATATGATAAATAAGACTGAAGAAACAACACACTTTAGTGAGTGAAGCCAGTATGCTGTGTTGCACTAGACCAAACAGCTTGGGCTTACAGTTGAAGACCATGTCCTGCCACTATTAGCAAAGTTTTGCTCATGCTGTCAGGTGACATAGAAAGCTGAAATGTTATCAAGCCCTGCCAAAGTGGGTAGAGGAGCAGGGAGCAGGGAGCAAGGTGGGAACTCTTTTTCAATAAGAGAGAATGTGAAAAATCCATACGTTCCTGAATTTTAAATGCAAATTGACTCCACACATGCTAAAGGGGTCATGATTTCAGGATTTTCTCCTTTATTCAAAAAATGTAGGAGGCAAGTCAGGAGAAATAAATATACTTGTGTTTGGATATATTGGGTGGCATACACTGTTCATTCTAGGAAGATCTTTCAGAAGAGAACCAGAAAACAATGAAAGGACTCACACTGAAAAGAGCTTTATGAAAGAAAGTGCTTGGAAGATGAAGTTCTCAAGCTGGCTGTGTATACATCATCATGTGCTCCACCATCACTGCAAGATGGATAGCTTTGGAGCTAAAAGGTCATGCCTGCTTCAATTGTTACAGCATCTATTTTGAGCTTTACCAACTATGGAATGATTGTTTTGAAAAGAATCACATCATAGTAATTAATTTTGCAACGTAGCACAATTTGAAGCACTCTCAACAAGGCCATTGGTGAGAAACCTTCTAAACAGTAACATATCAAGGTATTATTTTACTGATAGTTTTTAGTGAATGGCTAAAAGTGGAAATAAAATATGACCAACATTTCTTACACATCAGAATCATTTTTTTCTGACGGAAAAATAGGTGACTTAATTTGAAAAGTTGCAGTGTTGAAAAACATTTGCCATTTGTGCTTGCTATCTATGCATGGCATTTTAAAATAACAGTAATTCTTAAAGACATACATATAACTTTCTATGGCACATGTTCTAGAGAACATCACACACATAAATTTAGCTATCACACACATAAATTCATTTTACAATAATTTTTGTTTGAAGTATTCTCATTAGGCAAATCAGTTATCATGTGAGTGTTAGTGCTATCAAGGCTATATCTCTAAGGGCCAGCCTGATAGGTCAGCATTCTAAAGAGCCTCCTTAGGCAGAGCACAGCAGCTAAGTTTCCATTCCCAGCTTGCTGTGCCTGCCCCACCCCCAGGGTGCACTGAAATGACAATGGAGACTGGGCATGGTGGCACTTGCTTATAATCCTAGCTTTTGGGAGGCTGAAAACAGGAGAATTACTATGAGTCTGATGTATGTAGTGAGACTCTGTAGACCCTATAGGCCCTGCCCTAAATAGAGAAAAGAGAAAAAGAAAGACTGTATCTCTGTATTTATCTGTGGACACAATTTCAAAGACAGAGGGGATGTATAAATTCAGATATAAGTATAAATACTCACCTGTGTTTGGAGGTAAATTTCTCTGGATGTCTATGAGTTAAAATTTTTCTAATAGGAGGAAAATTATGCTCTGTCTTTCAGATGCCCATTTTTATCTTTAAAAATAGTATTTTTAGGGCATTCTACAGACTCACTGGTCAGATTTTATTTATATCTACTGAGTAGATTAATCATCCAATAAAATTAGATAAGATTTCTTTTTGTTAGTTTTAAATTTTTAATAGTCCTGAAATTGAGTAATATCATCAGGAAATAATGTCATGATTCAAAGCTGTATCACTCTGTTTGCAATTTGTGAACATTATCTGTGCATCTTTCTGGAAATACCAAAGAAAAGGAAATTTAATATTACCATAAATTCTCAATTCTGTCTTTCCCATTCTTCTTCTTGTTTTTTTTTTTTTTTTTTTTTAGGGTCTCACTACTGAGTCATAGTGATCCTCCTGTTTGTACCTCCTAAGTGTCGGGATTACAGATGCGTGAAACCACGCCCAGAATCCATCACTGGCTCAGTGAGCTCTAGAGCGGGGCCGGCGCGGCACGAGGAGCCAGGAACCAAACCCTGGCACCTGTGCTTCCTCTAAGCAAGCGCTAAATCCGCTGAACTATACTGCCAGTCCCTCCCATTCTTGAACATGGTAAAATAACTGATATGACAAGAGTAAAGGAACATTTGTATCTCTCTTTCATTCATAATCATAATTACAGGTTGTATGTGAGCATGAGAGGGTGTGAACTTCTAGTACAAGTATGCAGGACATACCAGTGAACATTACCATATACAACTTTTGCTATTCCTAGACTGCACATGGTGGTGCACACCTGATATCTCAGTCCTTGGGAAGCTGTAACCAGGAGGATCACTACGCGTCTAATCTAGTAGTAAGACCCTGAATACCCTGTAGACCATTCCCTAAAATACAAAGAAACAAACAAACAAAAAAAGAACTTTTGATGTTGTGTATGGTAAGGGTCACACTGAAAGCTATGGCTTAAAGCTAGCTTGATAAAACCAGGTAAAAAAGCATCCTGAATTATTAGCAGTTCTATTTCTAGTTTCATTGCCAAAGGATTATGCAATTTAGTAAAATTTACATATTATTACCCACTTTTCACTTTTCCAGGTCAGATAATGGTAAATATAACATTTTTTTTTTTTTAGAAAAGGACTGAGTTGGATGATGAATACCAGGTTATTTTAGTGCTATCTCACATAAAATTTTAATAGTAACCTACATCACTTCGTGAATATTATTCCTCTTTCCTCTTGTCATACAATACACAGGATAGAGATCTGGGTACTTATTTTATTTTGGTTGATGGGTATGGGAACCATTAATCCTTTTGGATAGCTTTATTCATCTGTGTGTCACCATAACTACATGGCCTTAGTCTGCCCTGAACTTCAGGTATCTTCTGGAATGTAAAAGGGAATAAACCATTGACCTCCTAACAGAAGAAATTACTAAAATAACAGTTTCTTCTCATGAACTTCTAACAGATTTTTGAATTCTTAAAAAGAGTCTAGCAAGTTCTGACCAAGTTATGATTCATTAGGCAAAACGCGAGAGTACCTATGTATGGTATGAGTAGAAAAAAAAAAAAAAAAAAACCTTAATCTGTGTCTAATCTATATTTTGGTAAGACTTTGAAAAAAGGACACAAAAATTGAAGCTATTCTTCACATTCTAGAAAAAGTCCAATACAACAGAAAACCCACAAAATATTCCCACACAAAATGTTTATTCAGTAAAACATTTAAAATTAGATGCCCCAAAATTGGGGACAAGGACATCGTACTAAACTGATATCTCATAATCTTATCACACTAAGTAAGTGAGCATTTACAAACACATTAGGTAAGTGACACCCTCAGCTACAGGTGTGAAGTTAGGCCAGGGTTGCTGTCTCATGGGACATAGACTAGCTTGGGGGAGAGTCCAGAGTCTGATTCTGAAAAAAATCTGTACAAACTTGACAGAAATATTTTAGTGCCTATGACACATTCCTCAATAACAATCTTTGCTTCTTTGGCTACAGCTCTCTAAATGCCTCCTACCTGTGAAGATGATTTGGCTCCATGCATTGTTTCATCGCTGGGGTCCCAGATAGGCTTGTCAAGTCAGGATGCAAAGGCAGCAGGCCTGGCAGGAGCTCGGAAGTTCTTACTAAGTCTGGAACTAGAACTACACTGAATTATTCTTTTAGGAAACAGGAGTGTTCCCACATCACTCATTAATGTATAATTCAATGCTCACTCAAGTACTAACTGGTTAGTTTATAAGTTATTATACACTATGTAGTATGAAATGTACATTTCATATAGATTATTCAGAGCGTACAGTACACTTTGGAGAGTAATGAAGATATTACCCATGGATGCAACAAAAATTGGAGAAATCAATAATTAAAATATTAAAAACCTGTCGAATGCCATTCTCCGCTCTATCTCCATTTCAAAGTTGTTTTTGTTTTTCTGCTGTAAATTTATCACTTAAACTAGTTATTATAGAGATGTATGTTTTTAAAATTACATTGACTGTTTACATTTTTTCTCCTATGTTGTATTATTTTACTCAGTTTAGGTTTTAGTATATATTCATAGCTGACATATATTTGTTTTCCATTCTGTGGCATTTCATACTATATCAGCAAAACACATCATGCTTGAATCACCCTACAAACCATCCAAAGAGAGAATCCATACGATAACTATGGAATTTAGTATGAAAAATTGTTTATGATTTAAAAATTAGCTGTAAGGTGGAAAGAAATTGAAAGTATATTCGTGGGTGAGGGAATAAAGCCAAGAAGAATCACACCAATCAACCTGAGGTTCAAATCCAGATCTCACCCACAGTACTGTCGCTGCAGCACATTGGATGGAGAAGTTCGTTACACTCCCCAGGGAAGCACTGAACCAGAAGAGCTGGACAAAGAGAAAGTAGTGAGCCCAGCAGGCATGGAGGTGCGCAGAGTGGGGCAGGGTCTGTTTCGACTGGAAAAGCCTTGCATGCATGGAATCGATGCTACAAAGGTTATGGGACACAGACCCTCAAAATGACCAGAAGTACAGTGTAGTTCATTGAAGAGATGCGAAGTGTGCATTGCCTATGATTTCTGAGCAGTGAGTGGGGAAAGGAAAACCACATCAGGCCAAGGCACATAGGTCTCAGGGGATGGTGCATTTCTGCCAAATGGCTATGTAGAGCAATACTGTGTTTTTTTTCACAACTTCACTGAAAACTTGGGTGAAATAAACATGAGCAAAAATCTTTCTTCTCCCTCCAACACACTTCAAATAACATAAGTGCCTGCCTGGCAATGCAAGGTCCTGATTTTGGTCCCAAGTACCACAAAAAATAAATACACAAAATAAAGTAAAACAAAAACAGTAAGTCTTATGTTAACGCTCCTAGAAAATGTAGTATTTACGAATCAATCCATTTTGTTAATGTTTAATGGGAATTTCTTAGTATATTCTCCAATTTTTTGGGGGGTGGGGAGTGTCAGGTCTCAAACCTGACTCATTATCTTTGTCACTAAGCAATTTTTCTCTCTGGTTTCTGCTTTCAGATATATTTACAAGGTGCTTTGGAGTTATTCTACCTGAGTTTTGACTTTGTCCCTACCATCTGAAAATTATACGACTCTGGGGATGTTGCCCAAATGTCGCATGTGTCCAGGTATAATTTTTAAAAGCAGCATTAATCATGTTCAGTTTTAGCAAGACCAAGTGTAGACCAATTAGAAACAAAATTAAAACTCTGAAACATACATGTGTGTGTGTGTGTGTATATATATATATATAAATAACCTATATATCTATATATGAAGCGTCAGTGATTTTTTACTATAAAGACAAACTTCTTAAGGTCTGACAACATGGGAAGTTGCTGAAGAGTAAATTTGGAAGTGAGAGATAACATATAGACAAGTGATAAATAAAATTGCATACCTTGTTGATAAATAACTTAAAAACATTTTAATTATAAACTTTCATTCTGAATTTTCTAGCACATGTCTCACAGTAGTATATAAAAAGGATGTGCAGTTTCTTGTTTGAATGTTAAGCTCATTGTACTTGATAATACCAATTTATCTTTCAGTTTTGGTGTGGGACTGCATTGCTATAATCCTAGCCCTTGGGATGCTGAGGCAGGAGGATCGCTGTGAGTTCAAGGCCAACCTGGGCTACATAGTGAGTTCAAATCTACCTTGAACTACTTTTCCTAAAATAAATAAATAAATAAAATTGAATAACAAACACAGCAAAACTGTTTAAAGCGACTGTTGCAAATTTTACTTACTTATTTATTTATTTATTTATTTATTTATTTATTTATTTATTGTTTCAGAACTCTTGCTTGTTTATTTATTTATTTTAATGGCCGGCTCAGCCCGCCCTCAGGGCAGGGCTGGCGCAGCACGTGGTGCTGGGGATCGAACCGCGGTCCCTGCAGCCGCCCAAGCTTTCCTAAGCAGGCGCTTTAGACCACTGAGCCATCCTGCGGGGCCCTTTACTTTCATTTTTAGTAGAGGAGACTTTATTTCTATAAATTTCTGTGAAATCTTGCCTTTGTTATATCTGTTTTAAAATCTCCTTAAACTTCATTTCTCAAATTATTCCAGTGTCAATTATTTTTTTCTCTTTCTTTTCATGGTATCATTGCATGTCTTTGGCATTATTATTATGGAAATATCATGCACATGTCTATTAGATTTGGTATATTAGGCTGCTTATTTCTTTGTATTAATAACAACAAATAATGCATTTTGTGTACTAATTATTTGATGGATTGTTTTGATAAATTTGAAGTTATACTCATGAAGAGAAATTATTAATTTAATTTTTAGTGGTACATCAAAAACCTTGAAGTTCTATATTTTGTCTTTGTAAAAGAATTATGAAGACAATATTTTAGTACAAATGCATAATTTTTGAAGACAGATTTGTTCACATTTTAATAAGAACTAAAACATAGCTCAGTGGGCTAAGCACCTACTTTGGCAAGTGCAGGGACAAGGGTTCAATCTCTGGTCCCTTACCCTGAGGGTGCACTGACCTGGTGAGCATGCCCAGGTGCAGTGATGCGTGCCTATAATCTTAGCGCTGGGGAGGCTAAATACCAGACGATTGCCACAAATCCAATCTGCCTGGTGAGACAATGTACTAAATACATAAATGAAAAAAAAAAAAAAAAAGAAAACAACTTAAAACATCAAAATTTTGAAGCACAAAGTTGAAGTAACCAAGATCTCCAAATAAAATAAACTGTAAAATGTGGAAGAGTCCCATTTACAGAACAATTGTCTTCCAAGACACAACATTTTTTCTCAAGAAGAATAAACTGGATAGGGACCCGACAGGATGGCTCAGTGGTCTAAAGCTCCTGCTTAGGAAAGCTTGGGTGGCTGCATGGACTGCGGTTCGATCCCCAGCACCACATGGTGCGCCCCCTCAGGGCAGGCTGAGCTCGCCATGGGAAAAAAAAAAAAAAAGGAATGAACTGGATAACAAAATCACAAGCAAGGAAACTCCAGCAAAACTTTCACATGGGAAGTAAGAATACATTCACGATTTCAACAAGTTTATCTCAAAAAGGCTGACGAATGATATTGCATGAACAAGTATTTTAAAGTATGGAAATTTAAAGGTACAACAACTAAAGAAAACCCTATAGCAGGCTGAGCACTAGATAGAAGAAACTAAGCTTCAGTTCTCAAAGTGGGAAGTTAACATACACAGGAAATGATGGAATCTCAAAAGTATTCTGATCTCAGTGCTTATTTATTTATTTATTTATGCATTCATTCATTCATTCATTCATTCCTTCATTCTGGCTGGCTCAGCCCACCCTGAGGGTGGGGCTGTCCTAGCATGTGGTGCTAGGGGTGGAGCTGCAGTCTCTCAGCTTGCATAAGCTTGCCTAAGCAGGGACTTTAGACCATTGAGCTATCTTGTTGGCCTCGGTGCTTATTTATTGATAAGCAGATTTCTCATTCAAAGTATTTCCATCTATGGGGCCAGGAAGACAGGCTGGAGATCTAAGCACTGGCCTGGCAAGTGTAAGGACTCAGATTCTATCTCTGATGCCACATGCTGTGCTGGCCCTGAAATTGGGTGACGTGACACATGGTGTAATTCCAGGGAGGTGGAGACAGGAGGACTGCTATGAGTCAGAGCTGTCTAGCAAGACTCTGCACCCAATAAATACATAAATAAATAAATAAATAAATAAATAAATAAATGATATAAGTTTAAAATATTGAAATCCAGTGGTGAGGTAAATAAAACTAAAGCACAAAAATTATTTACTATTTTAATGGACCAAGCCTGAGCTTCGCTCCAAGACAGTAATATAAGAGAAAAATGCATAGCTTTTTAGATGCAAATATTATTTATAGTATCTCTACTTTTATTTTGTAATAATATGTAGCTGAAGATAGCAAATTTTAGGACATTCAAAGTAAAACAAGAAAATATACTTTATATTTAAAGGATGAGTCAATAGCTTATTGAAAATAACACTCTTAGAAATTATTAGATAAAAATTTTATCATAACAACAAAGTATTAAAGGATTTATTGGGGAAAATGCACAAGACTCATGTATAAATGAGTGAAAGCTATGTACTTTAATCTATAAATGCTTTAAATATCTAGTATCATATTAAAAATACTAATAAATTGATATGAAAAATAATTGTGACTGATATTCACGTCTCTAAAAGGATATATAAAATGATAAAATAATCTATGGTATAACCATGGCATCAGGTACATTCATACTAACTACAACTAAAATAAAATATAAATATCAGATTGGCTAAAGTTTACATTTTACAAACATGTGATACAAATGTGGAGTTGCTACTCCCTTTGTAAAGCACTACCGAGATTCTAAACATTTTATCCATTTTTGAAGTGACAACGTGTACTAAGTCTATACAAACAGAGAAATCTCCTCCCATTGACTCAGTAATTACATTTCTAGTTACCTATAGCAAAGTAAAAAATATCTCTTCACCCAACATCTGTAGAACAACGTTTCAATAAGACTATGGTAAAGAAGTTCTTAATTTTTGCATGATGAAATATTGGCAAATCAAGTAAATATAAAACACATAGAAATAAACAAAAGAAATTTAAAAGCAAATGTTTATTTAATATGCTTCAATGTATACCAAAACCAATAAAATGAAGAGATCAATAAAGGAACCGATAAAATTTAGTCATTGACAACAAAAAGAATGTGGTTATTTGGAATTGGTGGTGAAGGAACCCACAGAGTCTATGTATAACCAAGAATATACTGTATATCTTGATTGTCACAATGAATGTCATGGTGTATATGGTAGTTGAAAATATTGAACACTTGAAATCTGCATTCCCTATTAAGAAGGACATAAATTAATGCTCTATTAGGTAAGCTTGCATTGTTTAACTTTTGGTATTGTGCCATTCTCAAGTCATCTTACTTACTGTAACTCAAGAATGTCTCTCAACATCATATAAAGTACTCTGAGGAAAATGGATCCTCTTCCAGGAATCATCTGCCTGCCCCAGCCCACACATCAGCTATTTCTAAACATTACCATACATTGCTCAAAGCTCTTTCCCTGACCACTTTCTCCATTATACTCAGCAGAATACCTTGAGTCCTGCTTAATAGAGAAGGTAATGGCTTCTAGGCCTTCTGCCTGCAAGCTTACAGGCTTCATCAATCATCCTTACAGCCTTCCTTCCCTTTTAAAGAGAGGAGACGCTAGTGCTGCAGATTAGCAATGCCTGTGACTATCATCTGACCACAACTCGTTCCATTTTTTCAGAAATCTTAACGCATCAGTTTCTCATTCCAAATCTCATCTCCTACAGAACGTTTTACCTAATTAGCAGTTTTTCTGTTACAAAGGTAGTATATTTTAAGAGTAAGATACATTAGAATTATACATCAAAATAGTTTGATGTTTCTCTCGCTGTTGTATGTGAATATATTATCCCACAAGGTTCACATTATATGGTAAATAATTTTGTACCTATAGGTTCATCAATATAAATCACAAACATATCTCATATGCCAAGTATTCTAACCTGTGAGCACTTCTAAAGAGACTTACATAATACGGATACACTTACATAGTTTTGTTTTACAGCATTTTAAATACATGCACTTCTGTATTTTATGAATACAAAAACAATTAAAATTGACTCTTCATCACACACTTAGTAGCTTGTAAATATGTATAATATCAGCCAGCACAATAGCTCAGTGGACTAAGCACCTGCTTTGGAAAACACAGGGACTGGGGTTCAATCCCTGGCATTACATGTTGCATTGACCCCACTCCTGGCCCTGCTAGGCTGGCCATGGAGACTGGGCATGATGGTGCACACCTGCAATCCCAGTTCTGGGGAGGCTGAAAACAGGAAGAATATTACAACTCTGAGCTATGTAGTGAGACGCACTGTACCAAATAAATATGATATATTTCCATAATTTTCCTTTCAACCATACATAGAGGAATACAAACTTTATTCTCAAAGTGGCTATTTTCAAGTAAGGTACATCTCTTAGTTAATTTGTTTGTGAACATTTGCAAAATGTTGAGTTTCATGATGGCCGTATAATTTTTCCAACTAGTATCATTCTTTATTAATTAATATCAAGCTTTCAATTTTCTGTTTTCATCAGGTTCTTTCCTCTTGCTCACTTCTCTCTGGCCTCCCACAAGTGTTTCCAAAAACTGCACCTCTCTGTTCCATTCTTCTGGTGGATGTAATATCTTTGGAAGCATCAATCACTGATTATACATCATGTGAGTCTCTCAGGTCAGTATGCTCTAGTTTATTTCCAAAAATCAACATGCTTGTATTTGATTAGAAGATGGCTTATTGCATAGATATATGAAAATCAGCATTTATTAAAAAGAGACCAGGGGCCAGTGAGATGACTCAGCAGTCTAAAGCGGCTGCTTAGGCAACCACAGGGACCACCATTCAATCCCCAGTAGCACATGCTGTGCCAGCCCCATCCCCAGAGCAGGCTGAGTTGGCTATAACATAAGTAAATTAATTAAAATAAATAAGTAAATAAAAATAAGAGTCTGTTAGTTTTCTCAAAACTAGAAAGCATTAAAACCTCTTGGCTCATGAGGACAATTTGTACAAGAAACATGTTTATCATAAGATGTACTTGTATGTCAAAGTATATTTCCCCAAAAGAAATAATTGAAACTATAATAATTGCTTTATAAGCAGAAATACGCATATAAAATGATTAGAATACTGTAACATAACAGAAAATAATAGACATAATACAAAACAGCAAAAATGCATAAACAGTAAAGAAATTAACCTCCACGTGGCTGTACAAGCCTTCCTGGCTGGGGTGGGAGAGACACGAGAGGGGATAGTTTCTGTGTGTGGCCATCTCTATGATCACTAATGCCATCACTGCCATCTATGGGCCCAATGCAATTGGTCTCGTTTCATGCAATTTCCAGTGACACTAGCTTTTACTTCCTATTGGGGATTCTGGGGAAATGTGGCATTTCCCACATGGCATTTTGGGAAAATGTGGCATTTCACTGTACTTAAGCAAATTTGGTGCACAGCTAGAGTCTTACTTGGGTGATGTGTTTCTGTGAAATATGGCTGTTTCCTCCATTTTCCACATCTCCTCAATCTCACCTGAAGTGATAGAAGGGATGGATTCCACCACCTTTAGTCCTTTCCACAGACAAGATCTCCTCCATAATTGAATGACATTAGGCCACAATCCCTTACTTCACACCCCCACCCCATATCACTACGTGTTTTGCAAGACTTCACTCGTTTATCAGCTAAAGCTTATTAGAAATGTTTGCTTGTCTTGTGGAACACTAGTAGAACGTGTCACTCACGGCCGAGTGTTTTCCTGTGGAATAGTCAGTAACAACAGTAAGAGCTATTAAATTACAACTCGGAAAGCATAAGTAATTATCAGTGATTTGACAATTACTAAATTTAATACAAATATTTATTTTGTCACACATGCTTCGGCAAGACTTTTAAATTTGTAAATCCATTGGTCAAAATTCAAAAACTACCAGGTTTTCTCAAGGCTGAATAAAGTTTTTTCAGATTAAAAAAATCATTTTTAATATTGAATGGATCACAGTGTAGAAAATACGTAAATATCTGAATCATAAAAGGAGAGGCATCATGGTGTTAGCGCTGTACACTAAGCCAGCTGTGCATGGAGCCACCAAACGGGCAAAGACCACTTCTGGGAAATACAGAGTGGTTTCCTGCCACCAGTACCATGTTTCTTGTTTTCAAATCCATAGTGAACTCTTCCTCACACGCTCCCCTGAGTTTTGGGATTTATTATAAAAACTAGAGAAAAGCACAAATCAAATACTTGGCAGAAAGAATTTGACAGACTAGAATTTACAAGTCGGACTTACACACCTCGTTTCTAGGTTTGTGAAGTTTCAAAATTACACAGCTCACGTTCTTGCATGCAAAAGCCTTCTAGTACTTCTATTTTTCTGAATCTCAACTCAAGTGGAGTGTCTCTCATGCCTGATAACGGAAGGATAAGATAAAACACCTTAAATGACAGCCAGAATTTTCTTTGTCACTGAGAATTCTTGTCCTCATAGTAATACATGTTACAGCAGGGCTACTGACATTCAGAAGTAAATCATGAAGGGAAAAATAAAATAGTAAAAAAGTGAAAACCAAGAATCACGGAGGACGGGATGGGGGCATTGCTCAGCAGTGAGCACCTGCCTGGCAACTTCAAGGAGCCAGGTTCAATCCCCAGTACCACATGCTGTGCCACCCTGTCCTGGGTGTGCCTTTCTGGCCACTGAAACCAGGTGTGGCTCTGCACACTTGTAATCGCAGTGCTGGGGAGGGTGAGACAGGAGAATCATTACAAGTCTGAGCTGCATAGTGAGATCTTTTGTCAAGTAAATAATGAAAGAAAAGAAAGTAATAACAGAAAGGTGGAGGATGATTGAGCAAATAACATTAAATGATGAGTAAACTTAGAGAAACAAGCCAGTATTGTTATGAACAAATTATAGCATACAAATCAACATGTAAAGTGCCCTTTCTTAAAAAAAAATGCAATCTCTTAAATAAAAATGGGATAGAGGAATGGGAAAAAAATGAATCTAGCATGTACATCTGTCCTGTGTGTCCTTCAGCATTCCTGTAATTACAATCAGTATTCAATTATTATGATGTATAAAATTACTCAGTCATCTATGGCTAACCTTCAGTAATGCTTCATCCAGAACTCCTTTCACAGCCCAAGTTCCATTCAGGTGGTGCTTCAGCTATAACACAGGGTTTCATTGCTGTAAGCATCTTGGTGGTAGAATTAGCAAAAATGGACAGGAAAACAAAGTTAAAATCCTGATGATAAGGAATAGTAAGAGTGCTCCAACTAATAGTTGTTTCCCATAAACTTGTTGCGTAATGTATATAATGACTACAAGGAGAATAAAAACACCATCTAGACATGTACCTCACTAGAGAGGAAACAGTAGAAAAAGAACAGATAAAGAATAGGTGACAGTTTCTGATACATGCACAATGTACTCTTCCCAGGGTCACATGTTTAGGACATTTCCAACTGTAGGTACTAATTCAATTAAATCTATTTTCAATATTTTGCTCTCAGCTTTACAAATAGGTAAGTCATAACCAAAGGACTGTATATGAGTACTATTTGTCTCATCTTCCTTAAATTAAAAATTTTCTTGGATCTTTTATTCTGTCATGGTTTAGAATATGGTATTCTGACAACTTAGCTGATATTTTTTTGAAAGTCTTTCTTGAGGAGAATATTAATATTTCCATTAAACAGCATTGCAAAAAATTCAAAGGAAACCCCCAAAATGTCTTAAAAACATTGAAAATCTTACTTTTTCACAGTATTACTATAATTGAAAATCCTTGACATTATACAATACATTTTCTCTAAGAACCTCATGTAGCCATATTTTTAATAGTTCAATGAATTTAAATGGGTAATTAAAAAGCAACTTTAATTCAATCAAGTCACTTCATAAATTAAATTTCCACTGATTCTGTATGAATTACAGTGTTTTTCATCTGATTGTCCCATTTCCTACTCTTTTTCCTAAACACCCACGTTCATTAAACACCCACATTCAGTTCCCTGTTCATGTCTTCCAAAGCTAGTCCCCTATACTTGCCAGCTCTCTCAGTCTTTGTCAGTGCATTTCCTACAGTATTCTCCCTTGCTTGGTCACTATGCAGATATCCAGATGGATGGCCACTGAGGTCCTTGACTGTCCATGCTTGCTGTTCATACAACACCTTAGCATGTCTTCTTGTGAGCATGTCTAGAACTGGAGACTTGGCTCAAGCGCATGGCTTCCATTCTTAAAAATTGCATGGGCACATGTAGCGCTGGGGTGGAGAAATCAATCATATGCCTATAAAATGAAAACTAATCATATATTTAAAACACTCATGAGTTTTTAATTAACTTCATCTTAAGTATATTTTAATAAAACAAAATTAAATTGCTAATTGGAAATTTATGGGCAATAAAGATAATTCTATGCTTTCAGATATGCTAATAGTTTCAGACATTAATTAACTATATTTGCATACTCATATTTAAGATAAGAACATCGCATATGAAGGAAGAGGAATGATATTGATACAAACTCTGAGGATAAAGGACATTTAGCTGCCATGTCATATACAAACTCATTTTATTTATTGATTTAATTAGGTATTTGATATAGGGTCTCACTATGAAGCTCAGACTCATAGTTGATCCTCCTTACTCAGCTTCCCTTGGGTTGGAATACAGGTGTGTGCCAACATGCCCAGTTTCGGTGGCTGGCACGATGTACTTATGGTTCTGGGTCCAGCACTGTACGCGGTACTAGGGCTTGAACCTGGGTCCTTATGCTTGTCAGGCAGGTGCTTAGACTTCCAAGCTATCTCCCAAGCCACAAACTTACTTTGCAATGAAAACCAAACTTATTTTATTTTTCAAGAATCTGTTCAATGAATTTCTCTTAGCTTTACAGATATGTGAATATTTTTACACTTCTACTCTGGCATAGTGCAGATCAAGAAAGACCCTAGAAGCCATGAACTCAGAGAGGAAGGTTTGCGAAAGTGATTGGATCATAGGAGTGATATAGCTGAGTTGGTTGTACTTTTACCAGATCATGTGAAACTTCTTCCCATAGCATTTCTAGTCTATGCACTCAAATTTCAATAAGAGCAAGAAATTATTTCCAGTATTCTGATTTGACTTCATTTCAGTGCTTGGCATTATTTCCAGCTGTTTGCATTATATTCTTATTATTTTATTTCTTCCAGGAGCATTTTTTAGAAATCATGTAATAGCACTCAACTGCCTCATTGTATATGTAAAATCTATGCATCGCTTGAATTCACTTGCCATTATCATCTGACACCTGGATCTATAGTTTTAGAGCTTTCCTCTGACAGCAGGCTGAGGGGTGCTGAGTCCACAAAGGCCAGAAGATCTGCCCACTTTTAGATAGACCCTCGCTGGCAGATTCTGAATTTTGAAGTTTTCATCTCTAACCTGCATTTCTTTTTTTTTTTTTTTTTTTTTTTAGAATATTTATTTATTTATTTTTTCTTGTTTCAGAACTTTTGTTTGTTTATTCACTCATTTTTATGGCCGGCTAAGCCCTACCCAAGGGCAGGGCTGGCGCAGCATGTGGTGCCGGGGATTGAACCACGGTCCCTGAAGCCGCCCAATCTTTCCCAAGCAGGCGCTTTAGACCACTGAGCAATCCCGCCGCGCCCCTGCATTTCTTTTTGTTATTATTATTTTTATTTTAGGGAAGAGTCTACAGGGTCTCACTACTAGATCAGACTCATAGTGACTCACCTGTTTATAGCCTCTCAAGAGCTGGGATTACAGGTGCACCCCCCCTTCTCAATTGCTGTCTTAGTGCACCCTTTGGGACAGGGTCAGTACAGCAGGCTCAAAGATCAAACCTCTGGCCTTTGTGCCTGTTTGCAGTCACTTTAATCCACTGAGCTACTTGGTTGACCCTTCTAACCTGCATTTTTAATGTGTTCCTTTAGGTCTAATCTTCACAATGGCTCTTATTATTGCTAGCATGGTTAACCCTAATGCAACCAGCAATCAAGGAGCCCCTCTCATGGAAGCTTGATATGAGTGGTGTCCATGTGGCCTGGAGTGTTTGTCCTTGTGTGTGAGACACTGTGCTGTGGAGTACCCACTCAACCTGACTCTTTTGTTTTCATTACTCTTCCCATGGAAAAAGTGAACTCTGGTGAAGAAGCATATACAACATCAAACTTCACTACATTCTCAGGTATGCTTATCAAAATATAAGAGTAGACACACTTCACTTAGCTCTTTGTCTCCACCAATTGCAAATTGTTCTATACTGAAAGGCTGATATATCTGTTTTGTACTGTTGGCTAAGATTCCATAAACTTTAAGCTTAGACCTGTATAATGTTATTCCAAAACTGAAGAAAACTCAAACGTATTTCTTTGGTTAAAACATCATTTTTGGAGAATGGGTGTGGGGCACACTCCAGTAATCCCAGCTCTTGGGAGAGTGTAAATAGGTGGATCACTATGAGTCTGATCTAACAGTGAGACCCTGAACACACTGCAAAATACTCTAAAATACCAAAAAAAGGTGTGATTTTTAAATCGCTTCCCTTCTGTAGAGAGTTTTATTTCTCCTGAAGTATTACCTTTTGATTTCCCTTCTCTGTGTTGCCTTTTTACTCCCTCAGATTCCCAATGCTGTTGATACATAACAAAGAGCAACTAGGTAACTTGCAAACTACCTCAACTTCATCTGCATTAAACATACCCATAACTACTTCTTGATTCTTCCCATTTGAAATGTTAGAGCTGCTACTATCAATACACTGCACATTTGTATTTTTATTAAGATAGCTTATTCCAAGTATTTCTTTTGACTTGTAAAATTATCATCAGAAATATTTTTTTCTTTTATTTCATTGGTATATACACACATAAAGATAGTGTCATGGTTTGGAGTTTGCATGGGAAACAATGCAATACAGGATTCTTTTTTTTTTTTTTTTCAAGCTCAGCACACCCTGAGGGTAAGGCTGTCCTGGTATGTGGTGCCAGGGATCGAACTGGAGTCCCCTGAGGCCACCTAAACTTGTCTAAACAGGCATTTTAGACTACTGAGCTATTTAACTGGTACCAGGACAAGTTTTATATGATAATTTTATAAGGGATCACACAAAGAACCATGTACAAAGACTACAGGAAGTGCTTCCACACACTCGGGGCCAAAGAGTCCAGATGAGGGCCTGGATCCTACTATCCTGTATGAATCCTGCTGAAGACCGAGACCTTCTAACAATGCTTCCCACAAACCCACCAGGAGATCTAGAAGGCACAACAATTCTCATGCAGGCCTGCTTCATGGATCTGTGCTAGAACGGCCCAAAATTCAGTAGGGGAAGCTAGAAAATCCATGCCAGCAGGATGAAGAATCTGTGCTAGCAGATTATGGGATCTGAACTGGAGCCAGAAAGCAGTGTTCAACATAAGCACCAGAGCTCCCGACAAAGTGCCACAGCCATGCTCAACAGTTGAGGTCCCAAGATCCTCCAGTAATGAGGAAAGCTGAGTTCCTATCAGGAAAGCCAATGCAACAAACTTCTTCAGGATACTGAGCAGTGCACCATCTTTTCCTCTGGAGCCAGGAAGCAATGCTCAAGATGAGGCCTGGAGTTTCCCCACAATAGACTGCAGCCATTCCCAGTGACAACAAAGGTCTTGAGTTCCTCTAGTGAAAAGAACTTCCAAGTTCACCATGAAAACCAGTATGACAAAGTTCTGCAGCAGCATAGCCTAAGAGAACCAGCAGCTTGCTGGTTATCCAACAGCTTTTCCCTACCTCTCCTCTAGTTCTGCCACTTATGCTGATGGCAGCAATCCTCAGGTGGGCCACCAACACCCAGCACATTAGTTTAATTCATCTGCGTGTAATAAGTTGATCACCAGTTAATGAGGCCCAGTACAGATTTCATTCATCACAGAGAATTTGTACCTGTATAGGACAAGACTGGATCCTTGTAAATTTTCCCCATTTCCCTCCTTTCCCTTTGACCGTTCTTCTGCTTATTCAAAATAGGTATCTTCCGTTTTTCCTTCTATTCCTTTTTTCTTGTCTCCTTTTTCCTTTTCCTCTGCCCCCTCTCTTGTTTATCCTCTCATTTGAAGACTTTGTTCCCACTTCCCAATATCTATGATATATTTTGGTCCTCATTTACACTCCCAGGTTCTCACATCAGAAAAACAATGCGTATTTAAACATGTGAGTGCAATTCATTTCAATTAAAAGTATAGTGTAGAGGTAAGGAATTAACATCTTAGATAGTGAAAGATAATAAACAAAGCCCAGAGACAGCTGTAATGGGTTACTTGGGGCTACCTGAAACCTGGGATTCCAGGAGACAGAAAACAGCTTGTTCTAATGGCTCCTTGATCATTGTCTCTTCCTTAATTTGGGAAGATACTGGTTGTTTCCTCCCCTGCTGGGAATGTTTTCAGTTAGCATTTGTATTAACCTGATGTTAGGAAAATGGTGATAGAAGTAGTGGTCTGTAGTCTGCATTCCCAAAAGCAGTTATGCAAATTTTATAGGCTGTCCTTTAGTATTCAGTAAAAGTAAGATTCTCCTGTGGGTCGAGGCTCACTTCCAGAGAGACAAATCTCCGTGAGTCCTCTGAGCTAAATTCATCGGGTTTCTTGTCGTTCCTTTCGGCACCGACACCAGAATATTACAACAAGTGGCACGCGACGCGGGGCACGGAAGACGACCAAGGATGAGTTAAAAGAGGCCTGACCGAGTGGGAAAAGTACGCCCAGCGCAGGCGAGACCACCGGCAAAAGCTCAGAGTAATGGGAAACTCCGCTTCAGTAGAAAGTGAGTATGTCTGTCTTATGCGGATGTTACTCAAAACAGCGGGTGTAAAAGTGAAATCTAAGAGTTTCAAGGAATTATTTTTCCTTATAAAAAGGTATTGTTATTGGTTTCGGCCTAGGGGAAAGGCTGCTTTAAACTTAAAAGTTTGGAAGCAAGTTAAGAGAGCGCTGCGTCGTGCTCACCAAAATGGGGAACCAATTCTTTTTCATGGATGGTCTCTGTAGTTTACTTTCCTTGGCTTTGGAACCATTGCAATCGGACGCAGGGGAGTGTAAGAAGTATTTGAACAGGTCAGCTTCAGATGCTGATATTGCTAAACCTCAAGAGCAGCCTCTGCGCAAATATAAACCTGCATATGAGATCTTTTTAAGACCTCTGCCTCCCTCACTCTCAAATCTGGATACTAGCATAACAAAAAGGACAAAAACAGAGCAAGGGGCCTCTGTGGTGCATAATTATGTTAAGGTTGCACCCTCTCAAGACCCCCTTAATGAATGTGCTCCCCAGAATAACAAGAGCGTCAGTTTTTTAAATTTCTCGATGCTTTATAGTGGTGATAAATCTAACAAACTCAGTCCTAAAAGGACATTTATGGCATTCCAAACCACCTCCTCAGAATCTGAGGATTTGGAGGATGTAAAACAAAAGGAAACTAAGAATGAGGTCCTTGAGCTGCGAGCTCAGGTAAAGCAATTATCACAATTGATTTCTAAGTTGATTGAAAAGATAGAGGTCTCTACCTCTGTAGTTCCTCCCTCTCAGTTCACAAAAATTCAGCCCCCACTGCTATCTTTTAATCCTTCTCCTCCATATGAGCAAAGAAAGGAAGTCCCCATAAAAGCTTACAAAAGTGTGATATCTCAGGCTATTATACCAGGGAGACAACAAGGAGATCCTGAAGCTTATTCTGCCCCTTTGGGTATTTTTCCTGTGGTGGTTCAACACCCACCAAATGCTCAATTTCCTCCCGGGCTATGTACAGTGGGAACACCAACCTCTGGCACTCAAAGTTATTAAAGATTTAAAGCAGGCTGTTGCGGCCTATGGTATGCATTCAGCCTATGTGACTGGATTAATGCAAGGATTAGCAAATGAACATAGATTAATTCCTCATGATTGGGAAGTTTTGTGCTGTGCAATTTTAGAGCCAAGACAATATTTGCAGTTTAGAACTTGGTGGAAAGATGAAGCAGATATTCAAGAGAGGGTTAACAAGGGACAGATCCCTCCAGTTAATGTTTCATCAGATCAACTCACTGGGTCAGGGGCCTGGCTTAGTATCCAAGCCCAATTGCAGTATGATGATGTGGCTATTGTGCAAACTTGCATTTGTTGCTTGAGAGCATGGGAAAAAGTGGAAAGACCTGGGGATGCTCAAAAATCATTTCCTAAGGTTTTCCAAACTAATAAGGAGCCATATGTGGATTTTGTCTCCTGATTAAGGGAAGCTATACACAAAACAGTGAGAGCACCAGATCTGAGGGATTTATTATTACAAACTTTGTCTTTTGAGAATGCAAATACTGAATGTCAAAAGGCTCTAAGTCCCTTAAAGGCACAGGGGGCATCATTGGAAGAATATATAAAGGCCTGTGCTGATATCGGCTCAGAGCCATACAAAGCTAATTTATTAGCAGCCGCCTTACAGTCTCTTTTAAAACAAAATCATAGCAAATGTTTTAAGTGTGGAAAAATGGGTCATATGAGAAAAGATTGCAGAAAAGGACAAGGTAAAGAGAAAAAAGGAGGTAAAAGTAAAAAGACTGCTCCTGGACTTTGTCTGAGATGTGGAAAAGGTAAACATGGGGCTAATGAATGCCACTCCAAACTTGATAAGCATGGCCAACCTTAAAATCTCTGAGAAACTGGAGAAGGGGTTCATCATCTAGGGGCCCAAAGATAAACAATATGGAATACCCAGAGTTTCCATTGGCCAGCCAAAATTTCAATCAAATGGAGGATCGTAGGTCTTTTCCATGTAACCTCTGGAAACAGAAACACGGCTTTAGATCTGATGGCTGTAAAAAATCAGCTTTTGCTACCTGCTTAAGAAGTTTACAAAATTAAAACTAGAGTTTTCAGCCCTATTCCAAAAAAAAAAAAAAAAAAAAAAAAAAAAAAAAAAAAAAAAAAAAAAAAAAAAAAAAAAAAAAAAAATATATATATATATATATGTATATATATATATATATATATATATATATATATATCATAGCTCTGATTGTAAAAAAGTAGTACTATTATTGCCCGAAGTATATTTGTACATTTGGTAATTATTTATAGTGATTATAAAGGAGAAATATTACTTATTATATCTACTACTAAACCTTTTCAGATTAAAATTTCTTATAACTGCGTATTAAAAATAGAAGTCAACTTCTCTTCATGCATATTAAATTCATACTGCATTGCCTGGCCCTACTGTCAGTACATTGACAGGAGACACAGCGATTATACATAGAGGCCTTGGCTACAGGACAATAATGCCCTTAAAGCTTTGGCTAGTAATATGGGCTCAAGAAAACTGTCTATAGATGCTGATACCATTAAGCTGACATACCTAGTGCTAAATATCTTCAGGTTTTGTTTGGGATAATGAATGCTGTTTATACAAAGAAATCAAAGTTGTAATTCTGTCCAACCAAACTGTTGTTTAAACCACACCAAATTCTTATATTGCTCAATTGGTCTTTAGTTTTTGCTAAAAGTTTTAAAATTGTTAAAAGAATTCACAGGCAAAAAATAAAAATTATTTAAGGGAAAAATATTTTAATGGTTGCAAAGGTGAGGCCATTGCCCCAGGATATTTTAAAAGATTACTTAAAATTCTTTTAATTCCTAGTTAAGTGTGGTTGCTTAAAACTGCCCTAAATTAAAATTGGCATTTGAAAAGGGACTTTGGCCAGATGTGGTGATACAAGCCTGTAATCCCAGCACTTGGAAGGCTGAGGCAGGAGGATCAGTGTGAATTTGAGACCAGCCTTGGGTTACAGAAGTGAGCTCAAGGCCAGTCTGAACTGCATATGGAGACCCTGTTTCAAAAGTAAAACTAAAATAAGGCTTTGATATTTTATAAACAAATGTGAAATAATATTTAAAGGTTTTAGCAGTTGCTTAATTTTGACGTCCCATTTAACTGATAAAAGGACTAGTGGTGGCCTCCAAAGGGGTTCAAGCTATGATAACTTTTTCATATTTGAATCAATTTATGCAACAAAGACATTTTGTGCCCCAAACTGTTCATTTTGTGCGGCAATGACACAAGGACATAAAATAATTATGGACTTTTCAAAGACATGTAGACTCCGAGTTAAAGGATAAGATACGTTGTTTAAAACAAGCTGTTGGGGCCCGGCAGGATGGCTCAGTGGTCTAAAGCGTCTGCTTAGGAAATCTTGGGTGGCTGCAGGGACCGTGGTACGATCCCCGGCACCACATGCTATGCCAGCCTTGCTCTCAGGGCAGGCTGAGCCGGCCATAAAAATAAATAAACAAATAAACAAACAAAAGTTCTGAAACAAGAAAAAAAATAATAAAAAAAATAAAACAAGCTGTTGTTAAGTTAGAAAGTCAACTTGTTAACCTACAATGTCAACCTTGTTTAAAATGTGATTGTAGTACTTCTTCATTTTATGGAACCAAACTTGACTTGTTACAAAATATCTCTAATGGTATTGAAAACCTTAATCCTTTTCATGTTATCTCGTGGTTTGGTAGAAATGTAGAGATCTGTGTATGTTATCCCTGTACTCTCTATGTATCCTGTCTACTTTGACAACAAGGATAGATTCAGCAAAAAGCTAAGGATCAAAAGTCTACTGTCCTCACCCTAATGCTTAAAAAATCATCTTATAGCATTAAAAAAAATAAAAAAGGGGATATGTAGAGGTAAGGAATTAACATCTTAGATAGTGAAAGATAATAAACAAAGCCCAGAGACAGCTGTAATGGGTTACTTGGGGTTACCTGAAACCTGAGGTTCCAGGAGACAGAAAACAGCTTGTTCTAATGGCTCCTTGATCATTGTCTCTTCCTTAATTTGGGAAGATACTGGTTGTTTTATCCACTGCTTGGAATATTTTCAGTTAGCACATGTATTAACCTGATGTTAGGTAAATGGTGATATAAGTAGTGGTCTCTAGTCTGCACTCCCCAAAGCAGTTAAGCAAATTCTGTGGGCTGTCCTTTAGTATTCAATAAAAGTAAGATTCTTCTGTGGGTCGAAGCTCACTTGGAGAGAGACAAATCTCAGTGAGTCCTCTGAGCTAAATTCATTGGGTTTCTTGTCGTTCCTTTCGGCACCACCACAGAACATCACAACAGTACAGTCTCAAGGTGCATCCAGTTAGCTAGAAATTGTTAGGTTTTTCAGCACAGTAAAGATACAACAAAGATAAAGGAGACCTTTATTGTGAGCACTTGGAAAACCACAGGAAAAAAAGAGACAGTTCTTCCAATGACCTACCTGAAAGAACAAAGGCTATATAGGGCCAGGACTTAGGGGGACTGTCTGTATGACATGGAAGAGGGTGATTTGGTCATAATTGGGTAGGGTGCAGGAACAAGGCAACAGGATATTGTGAAAAGGAAGTAGGAAGTTGTAATTTGACCAGGGAGGAGGACAGCAGAACATAGCACATGGCCTGCTGTGGCCTGTGCCATATTGGCTGGCTACCATGATGACTTGGCAAAATTGTTCATTAAGGCAGAGAAAGCCCATTGGAAATATCTCAGGCTTAACCTATTTGTGGCAGAGTAATATTTCGGCCTATTTTTTTTAATCTATTCATGATTTGATGGACATTTGGGCAGCTTCCACAATTAATTATTTAAAAAATGCACTACTATACACATGGAGGTGCATATACAACTGTGTCACGGTACTTTTATTTCTTTAAGGAAAATACCAAGAAGACAAATAGTTGGGTCAAACGGGACTTGTAGGCCTGTTTTTTTTTTTTAGAAGTCGCCACACTGATTTCCACAATGGTTGCACCAGTCTGTACTACCAAGAACAGTGCAGAAGGGTTCCTTTTTCCCCACACGCCCTCCAGCATTTGCCGGTGTTTTTCTTTACAATAAAATTCTCAGCATTGTTTTCACTTGTATCTCCCAAATGACCAATGATGTTAAATGTTTTGTAATGTATTTATTTACTGCTTATATTTCTACATGAGAGAAGTGTGTATTTATTCCAGATGTCCACTTTTGGGTTGGGTCTTTGAATTTGGGAGGCTTAATTTTCATGAGTTATTTTAATATTCTAGATATTAGTCTTCAATCAGGAATAGCTGGCAAAAGTTTCCTCTCTCCGTAAGTTGTCTGTTCACTCTGCTGGTTGTTTTGTTGTTGTTGTACCAAAGTTTTTTAATAAGAGACTCCTGTTGTTGATTCTTCAAAATATTTTGTGTGTAACTGTAGCTTTGTTCATAAAGTCTTTCCTGCAATAATCATCAATGTCTTTATAAGGTGTACGTATTCTGTCATCTACCAGACTTAGTATTTGTTTTAATCTTTAAATCTTTATTCCATTTGAACTTTAATGAATGGTGAAAGACAGGTTTAGTTTTAACTATCAGCATGTGGAAGGACAGTTTTTCTAACATTATTAAAGAGGCATTTTTTAGTTGTTCTTTTTTTTTCCAGTACCATGATGTTTTTATCAGGAGCTTTGTAGTACAATCTATCCAGTGGTGATTGTGATACCTCTGATCTTGCCTTTCTTGACCAGAATAGCTTTGCTATTCTAGATCTTTTTTTTGTTTGTTTGTGTGATTCTAGATAAATTTTAAGGTGATTTTCTCTAATTCTCCAATATATGCTATGGGCATTTTCATTGTGATTGCACTAAATATGTACAACACTGTATCGATTCTTCCTACTGAAGCATAAGGTATATTTTTCAGTTTTCTGATATCATTTTCAAAAGCTTTCAGTGTAAAGTCTTTTACTTTCTTTGTTAGAGTGTTTCCTAGATATTTCACTTTTTATTACTTTTTTATTTTTTATTCATTTACATATGTGGTACCGGGTCTCACTATGCAGCTCAGACTTATAGTGATCCTCCTATTATCAGCCTACCCAGTGCTGGGATTATAGGCTTGCACCACCATGCTGGGTTTCTGTGGCTGGCATGGTGCAGGAACCACCATGGCGTGCAGTACCAGGGATCAAACCTGGGTCCTTGTGCTTGCCAGGCAGGTGCTTAGACTGCTGACCTATCTCTCTGGCTCCATATTTCATTTTTTAGATACTAAGAGTGTTTCCCAAATTTTTTTCCCAAAGTGTTTTTTTTTTTTTTTAAATACAGGAATACTACTGATTTTTGAGTGTTGCCTTTGTTTCCAGGTATGCTACTGAAATTGGTCAAAAAGTCTCGAAGTATTTTGATAGGGTTTTTGGGAGAGTATCATGTTGTCTGCAAATATTGGTAATTTAGTTTTTTCTTTTCCATTGAACTTCTCATCCCTTTTATTTTTCTCTGTTATCTGAATGCTCTGGATAATGTGTCTAAAAGATAATGAGTATGAGTGGTGACAGTGGAATGCCTATCTTGTTTCTGACTTTACAGTGAAAATTTTTAATTTTTCTTCATTTAGTATGATGTCTGCTATTCATTTATCATAGATGAAATTTTTATTTTAAAGAATTTATTTTATTTATTATTTTTATTCTTGTTTCAGAACCTTTGTTTATTTATTCACTCATTTTTTCGGCCGACTCAGCCACCCCGAGGACTGGGCTGGTGCAGCATGTGGTGCTGGGGATCGAACTGTGGTCCCTGAAGCTGCCCAAGCTTCCCCAAGCAGGCGCTTTAGACCACTGAGCCATCCCGCCGGGCCCCATAGATGAAATTTTCTGTAGTCCTTTTTATCATGAATAGGTGTTGGACTTTCACATCACTCTAACAAAAGATTAAAATGGGGCTGGAGAGATAGCTCAGTAGAATAAGTGCTTGCCTGGCAAGCACAAGGTCCTGAGTTCAATCCCCAGTTCTACCAAAAAAAAAAAAAAAAAAAAAAAAAAGATTCAACTTCCAGAAAGTATAAATTTATTATCTATTCTTATAGTAGATATAAACATACAACTAATGGTTCTATTTTCAAATAAGCTCAATAAATTTTAAATTGCAAAGCTCTTCCTTAAATTTTAAAAACATTATTTTATACATGGACCTTTTCTTTTTTTTTTCTTTGTAGCACGTATCAAAATGTAAATTGCCAAAATGTAAATTAAATTCAACAATAGGGGCTGGAGAGATAGCTTCGTGGCACAAGTGCCTGCCTAGCAAGTGCAAGGTTGTGAGTTTGAACCCTGGTCCTGCCTAAAAAAAAATAAAAAATTCAGTTATGGGTTTAAAAATATAGCTCAACTATTTAATGAATAAATGAGTATAATTGATTGTGATCACACAAAATTGTCTGCATTGTATACTCCTAAAATTAGTAGCTGCTTATTTATTCTATACTTAATTAGAATACCATTGCTATGAAGTTTATGAAACTATCATGAATATTCTACAAAGTTATTTTTAATTTTTTTTACTGTTGAGACATAAAGTTTTAAGTATGTTTCAGAAAATTTAGTTACTGTGCCTGATCTAAGAGTAGGGCATAAATTCTGTAAAATAAAATGGAATTACTGGTATTATTTTTTTTTTTTCACCAAATAATTGAAATTCTGGCTCACTCATTATATTTTTTATTTCCAAATAAAGTATGTAGTATATCTTGGTTTTGAATTGTTATCACAACTCTTCATAATTATATCTAGCATAAAATACTTCATGTAATCTACAGAAACATAAAACAAAATTATGTTTCTAGCCTATTTATCACTGACATATAATTACTTCACCAATTTATTTCAAAATTTAAAATACTATTTTGTGGAGATTCTTAAACAAATTTCCAGTTATTACATTATGTAATTTCTATTTAACCTATGACAGCTATACCTTTTTCTTTAAATAAATGGTATACCTGAAAGAAAGATACTTTAGTATAGAAAATGAGTCAGTACAATTCAAGTATCTAATTATGTTAATGTGTTCAGTAATGGCTCACTACACTATTTCACTGTTGAAATCATTAATACTACTTTCTTTCACTTTTTCTATGTTAGCATTAATGTAAGAGTAGGGAAGAGCCAGACAAATAGCTCAGCGGATTAAAATGCCTACAAGGGTGAGGATTTGAACTCTGCACCTGCTATGCCAGGTCCCCGTGATTTCCTCTAGGTGTGCTGAGATGGCAATTGAGGCTAGGTATGGTGGTGCCTGTCTGTAATCCCAGCTCTTGGGAGGCTGTAAACAGGTGGATCACTATGAGACTGATTTAGTCTGATGAACACGCTGTAGACCCTTCCCTAAAGCATAGAAAAATAAATAAATAAATAATAAATAAATAAAAGCTTAGGCATTGATTAATCTCTTAATTTTCCTTTCTAATTTTTGTACTGGAGATCAAACTTGGGATCTTTTACTTGCCCTTTATTCTGGTTGAATATACCTACTTTGATTAATTTAATATAAAAACGGTAATTAATATTTGGAGTAGACACTAAATTCTCTAAATACTTGTATTTGTGCAACAGAAACTGCAACAACTACTACGCTAATGCTCTATTTATAGGGATTCTGTGCCTACGGATTCAACAAAATATTGATCTTAACTTTCTACATAAACCAATCATAATGACCACAAAAAATAATATGTATCAAAATAATAGAGCAACTACATAGTAAACATTTCACTGTGTTAGATATAATAAATAACTCAGAGATTTGTTAAGTGTAAGCAAGGATAGTGTAGGCTATATCCAAATATATCAAATGACTTAATCACGAGTAGTTTTGGAGATTGGGATTTCTAAATTCAATCTTCCTACATGCTGCAGCATAACTGTAACTTTAAGATGGCATGAATGTTTGGATTTTCCAAATATAGTGAATAATATATAGTGGAAGAAATATAAGAATATTCCAGTAGCTTTAGGAAAAAGTAATAGAAATTAGATCTGGAAGCCAAGACTTTTAATCTAGTTCTGAAATGACTTTCTCTCCAACACGAAAGAATTGACAAATGGATAAAAGTAAAGCAATCTGTAGAAGGTGCCACAAATAGTGTACTCCACTACATAGAAAGGCAAACAAGTATTAGTTCCTATGAAACCATAGGCAGTGATTTATTTACTCTGTATGTTTTTTTGAAGGTATCAAGTACTGTGCAGAAAAGCTCTATAAATACAATCTAGGAAACCGGAAATACAACAATAGCACAGATGCTGGGAGAAATTTTACAGTATTTTCAGAGCATGTTACTGTTTTCTTTTCTTAATTTTAAAGGAAAGAAATTAGAGATTAAGGCCCCTGAATGCATATTTGAGGAACTAAAAGAATATTTAATGAATAGATTAAGCTCACAGATTCATATACTCTAGGACTGTGAACTTTATTTTATTTTTTATTTTTTTAGAATTTTAAAATTTTATTTATTTATTTTTTCTTGTTTCAGAACCTTTGTTTGTTTATTCACTCATTTTTATGACCTGCTCAGCCCGCCCCAAGGGGGCAGGGCTGGCACAGCATGTGGTGCCGGGGATTGAACCGCAGTCCCTGAAGCCGCCCAAGCTTTCCCAAGCAGGTGCTTTAGACCACTGAGCCATCCCGCTGGGCCCAAGGACTGTGAACTTTAAATCAGTCTTCCTGTATTAAAATCAAGGTCATAGGTCGTCATATTTTTAAGCAGTATGGAGCAATAGTGACAGGTAGAAAGCATCTTCCAGGGGTAACAATGTAATACCCTCACTCATAATGAATTCATTTTTCTCCCCAGGCTCCACTCCATCCAGCTCTGTTGAAACAATCTAGAGAAGTGGAGGAAAGTAGGGAAAACATCTGTTTACCAGTAATGGGGAAATCAGTGTTAGGAATAAAATAGCTTTGCCTCTCTACCTTATGTGAGACACTGGTGAGATGTGAAAAGCATCTTCACACTTAAAGACTGTCTACAGAGGTTCCTCAATGACAGAAGACTTGTGTCTTGTGCACATCCTTGAAAACTTACTGAGTCACTAAATCCCAGATTCTGCCAATATCATTCTTTATAAGAGTGAGCTTAGGGTCAGCCTGATAGCTCAACAGATTAAAGCGCCTACTTAGGCAGATGCTGAGGCTGGTTCAGTTCCCTGCATGCCATGCCAACCCTGCCTTTGGGTAATCTTGAAGACAACGGGGTAGGCAAAAAGTTCATAGACAAAACTCAAAATGTACGTTTAACACTTGAAAGCATCAACAAAGGGGGCCTCCTCCAGCTAAGAAGTTTTTGCACATCAAAGGAAATTACCAACAGAGTGAAAAGACAACCTACAAATTTCGAAAAGATTTTAACTAATAAGTATTTAGACAAAGGTCTTCTTTTTTATTTATTTATTTTTTTGTCTTTCTGAGACAGGGTCTCTCTATGCAGTTCAGGCTGGCCTTGAGCTCACTTTTGTAGCCCAGGCTGGTCTAGAACTCGCACCAATCCTCCCTCCTCAGCCTCCCAAGTGCTGGGATTACAGGCGTGAGCCAAAGGTCTTCTATCTACAATCTACAAAGAAGTAAAAACTATTAGAGTTCAAAAATTCAAAGACCCAATCCAGAAATGGGCATCTGAGATGAACACACACTTCTCAGAGAAAGAAATTCAACAAGCATACAAACACATGAAGAAATGCTCCACATCACTAGCCATCCATGAAACGCAAATCAAAACATCACTTAGATACCATCTCACCCCAGAAAGAATGGCTATCATAAAAAAATCAACCAGCAACAAATGCTGGAGAGGCCGTGGGGAAAGAGGAAACCTTCTCCACTGCTGGTGGGAATGCAGATTGGTGCAACCATTATGGAAAGCAGTGTGGAGGATCCTTACAAAACTACAACTGGAAATCCCATTCAATCCAGCTGTCCCCCTACTGGGAATTTCCCCAAAAGAACTGAAAACATCATACTATAGCAGTATCTGTGCACCTATGTTTATAGCAGCCAAATTTGTAATAGCCAAATCTTGGAAACAAGCAAAATGCCCATCGTTTGAAGAATGGTTGAAAAAGATGTGGTATTTTTATATGGAATGGAATATTACTCAGGTATAAAGAATGATAAGCTGGAAGACTTCATATATAAATGGATGTATATTGAACATATACTCATTAGTGAAATAAACCAGACCTACATGTGTAAATATCCCTTTGATAGTATCTATTACATCTTTTAGATTTTAATTACTCTTTCTGATTCTCACACTGGTGAGATAGTACAATGTTCATACCCATGGATCTTGTTTTGCTTACCCATATAGTTTCTAGGTGCATCCATTTAGAAAACAGATACTTTCTTAACCCCAAAAGATAACTGAAGTGAAATGGTTCATCGATTTCTCTTCCCAGTGTGCATCTCTAAATCAGTATGGTAAGATCTTCAAAATAGAAAAAAAAAAAAAAAAAGAGAAAAGAAAAGAAAAAAAGAAATGCTAATGTCACAGTTAGACCACATTGCTTTTCTTTGCTTTACAAGGTTCTTGAGTAGGGAGTGATGAAAGGATAGCTAAGGACCTCTTTGTGCTTCAACTATTCCTTAGTAAGAAACTCGATTGGGCCATGCGTAGACAGTGCAGTTTGAGGCTAGTGACAGTGTGAGTAAGCTGCCTATTTTCTAACAGAATTTTGCAGAAGATTAAATAGTAATTGAACAGAACTGTTACAGCCTTTTGGCAAAAGCAAGTTCCTATGGGATCTTCCTAAGATATTTGTACTGATAAGAAAAGAATGGGATGTGGATAATCATACATAAAAATAATTACTAGAGAATCATTTTAAAAAGTTTAATGCCTTACTCAGGCAAAAGTCCAATAAATGTCATAATGCTTACATGCTTGTCTCTACTGAAGAACACCTTTTTAATAATTTGTCTTTATTTTCTCTACTTCTATATGTTTTAGTTTCCTTTTTATTTTGTTAGCAAATGTCTCGAGCTCATGCTTTTAATAGTCATCTTGGAGAGGGGTTATATAAATTAACCACAGCTTGTTTCTTTTTCTTTTTTTCATGTCTTTCTGCTTTCTTGTGCCTTCCTCCCCCTTTCTCCAATTCCCCTATCCCATTTTTCATTCTTGTGTATTATTTAACTTATCTCATTTTATGGCATATGATGTTCACATAAATTGCAATTATTCTGCTCCTGTACATGGCATATATTCTCCTTTCTCTTCCCCTCCTCATCAACCCTTGAACTTCTTTCCTGTAGTAGTTACCTATCACACGAAGTCTAGTTCTTGTCCTCTCATAACTGTAATTTATTATTCTCTCAGTACTCAATTTATTTTACTCTTTTTAATTATTTCTGGTACTGGAAATCAAACTCAGGACCTTGTGCTTGTAAAGCAGATGGTGTACTACTGAGCTATATTCATAGCCTTGCCCTTGCTCAATTTATTTTTTTTTATTATTATTTTATTTTTTGGTGGGACCGGGGTTCAAACTCATGACCTTGCACTTGCCAGGCAGGCACTTGTGCCACGGAGCTATCTCCCAAGCCCCCGCTCAATTTATTTTTAAAGAGAATTTCAAAATCACATTCATTACCTGCCCTCTCCCCTCTTTTTTTTTTTTTTTTTTTTTTTTTTTGCAGAACCAGGGATTAAACTCAGGCTCTTGCACTTGCCAGGCAAGCACTTATTCTACTGAGCTATCTCTGCAGCCCTTTTATTAGCCTTTAGAATGATTTACAAGGCAATAGTAAGTTGAGATCTTTCCTAAAATATTTAAGTAAAATACATAATTGCTGGAAATTTATTCCCTCCTGGATATATTGTACTAAAATTAGTTGATTCAGAGGACTTTATTCTTTGTTGAAAGAAAATACTTATTGCAGGTAATATGCTAGAAGAAAGAGGAATAGATTTAAAAAATGAGTGGACTACAGAAACTGTAAAAGTAAATGAGGTGATGTCAGCTCCATGTATTTAAGATACATAACTTAAGAAAACATACATAAATCATAGATACTTTAAAAATATCAAAACATATTTGGTGGTATTAGCATAAAGCCAAACTCTCACCTTGGCATATACAAATATTCTCATTATTCTGCTTTATATTTTTTCCACTTTTCTTTCTGTCTATTTTCTGACTTGTCCTTTTCTATTTCTTAGAATTCTTTCTCAGTGGATTGTTAACTGGTGGTCCACTTGTTTTACTCAACTGAGTTGACCTAGTGTGGTGCTGGGTGTGGGAGGTCCACGTGAGGACTATTGCCAGCAGCATAAAGACAGCAGAGGAGAAGCTGTTGAGTGGCTGTGAGGGACACTGTTCGGAGAAGCTGGTGGAGCTGCTGGAAGCTGTTGGTTCTCTTGGGCTATCCTGCTGGAGGACATTGTCATGCTGGCTTTGCTGATGATCTTGGTCTTATCACTAGAGGAACTCAAGACCTGAGAATGGCTGTGCTTCATTATGGGGAAACTCTAGGCCTCATCTTGAAAATTATTCCCTGACTCTAGAGGGGAAGATAATGCACCGCTCAGTCTCCCGAAGCTTGTTGCGTTGGTTTTCATGAGGGGAGCTCACCTTTCCTCATAACTGGAGAATTTCAGGACCTCACTTTTTTTTTCCTTTTGAACTTTTATTAAAACTATATTATTCTATTTGATTTATTTCAAGAATTGTATATTCAAATAAATGCTAGAGCTTGGCAAGAGGGAAGGGAGATGGACTTAAATGTGAAGTGGGTATTGCACAACTATTCTTTGGTCAGGTAAGATTATTTTACTTCTGAATTGAAGTATATGTAATATATTTTGTAATACAAATACTACTCTACTTTTCTAAAAAAGTATTAATATATGACTGACATGGTCTTAGATTACTTTCAGATTCTAGAAATCTCACTGCTGCTGAGGATTAGTGTGGTACTTTCTGGGGACCTTGGGTGTTTATCTTAAGCATTGTCTCCTGGCTCCAGTTTAGATTCCTCAGCCTGCTAGCACAGATCCTTCATCCCTCTGGCATAGTCTTTCTAGCTTCCACCACTGAACTTTGGGTCTTTCCAGCACAGATCCCTGAAGCAGGGCTGCATAAGACTTTATTGTGGGGTCTAGGCCTCCAGCTGGACTTGTTGGAGGCACTGTAATGAGCTAGTATTCTTTGGTTGGACTCATGCAGGATAGGGAGACTCAGTACCTTAGCTGGGATCTTTTTTTTTTTTTTTTTGTCTTTTTGAGACAGGGTCTCGCTATGCAGTTGAGGCTGGCCTTGAGCTCACTTTTGTAGCCCAGGCTGGTCTCGAACTCACACCGATCCTTCTGCCTCAGCCTCCCGAGTGCTGGGATTACAGGCGTGCGCCACCACGCCTGGCTAAGATTTTATTTTATTTTTTTTAAACTTCATTTATTTGTTTGTGTTATGTCTGGCTCAGCCCACCCTAGGGTGGAGTAGCGCAGCATGTGATGCCAGGGATGGAGGAGCAGCCCCAGCTTTAGACTGCTAAGCCATCTCACTGGCCTTCAGCTGGGATCTTGATCTTAAGTTTGTTGACAGATTTCCTATACTCTTAGTGTATGATTCTTTGTGTGACTTATTATAAAATTATTCTATAAAATGTGTCCTGTATTGTACCTCTTGCCAAACCACGACAGTTTCTTTCCCAAAAATTTATAACTGATAGATATCTCATATATAATAGATAATTCCAGACCTACAATGTTTCTAAGTTTAAGAATTTGAGTTTACATTTAAAAGAAATAGGAATTCAGGCCTAGACTATATTTTTGAATTTTGAATTTTTCCTGGGCTAGACATATGTAGACTCTCTTGATGTGTAAACTCAAATTTCACTGAGTCATAAACTCATGCTCATAAGCAAGCAATATTCATGGATATCTGCTAAATCATAGTGCTCAGTAGTTAGGCATATTAATTGTGTTTTCAATTTACAGTATTTTCAATTTTTGGTTAATCTATTCAGATGTAGCTCCATTGTATGGTAAAAAAAAAAATCTGTGTATTACTAATTCTCTAACTCCACGTTAAAATCTGTATTGTCATTGTTTCAAGGACAATATAAATTTCTATGCCAACAAGTTAAAATACATATGCAAAATTAAGCAGAAGAAAAATTACTATTTCCATCACAATTTCTTCAGTTTTGCCTTTTTAATCTTTTGATTTACTTTGCAAAATATTCATATTGTTTTAAAAAAGTTATTATTATTTACAATAGCTAATACTTGCATGATGTCTTCATCATAGTTGTTTAGAATAGAAGATGCAGGCATGGTTTCTCATATAAACATTGTTAGTACAGATCTTTATTTTCACTGCACAAAGAAAAAGTAGCTGTACATTTAGCCCAATAATCCATTATAGTAATGGTTTATCAGCTCATCTGGAATTATTGAGGGCTGTTGACTTGTGCCTTTTACAACTCAGCATATTAATGTGGCTTTCCTTTTTGTACCTCATGTTTAGACTTTTCTGCTGGATGGTTAAGACCAAGATAAAGCAAGACCTTTGTTACAAAAAATATGTAACTTTTGTATCTGACAAGGTCAGTCAGGCCCCCTCAGGGTTTACCCTGAAATCGAACTGTGGTTTGCAAAATTTTGTCAGTGTCAGCCATCTGGATGAACCACGGCCATTGCTTTATCATTTTGCTTTCTATGGAAGCCTGAGAGAATGTTTTCTCCCTAGGTGACTCTCCTTAGGCACACTGTACATCATTGATCACTTTCCTCCGCAACCCCATAATCTCCTTTAACAGGAAATTTGGGACTCCACTGAGTCATATGGTTCTTTTATATCGTGTGTTATCATTGACCTTGAAGGGCTAGAGCCAAAATATTGGCTATATTTACATCTCTTCTTTTTCTCTAATTATTTGTGCTGCCATCTTAAGTTGTTAATCATCCAGAAGAGAAGTTTAATTATATTATTGCCTATAACTTAGACACTTGAGCTTAACATTACTATCTTTCTGAATATCAAATGCCTTTGACATAACATGAAACAGGTACTTTCCATCAATTGTTGATATTCTAAACTTTAAAACCCCTATAGAATTTTTTAAAAGAACAAATACCCATTGTTACACAGGTATTTTTGAACTTAACCATTTCCAAAATTGTAGCGTTATACTTCTGTGGCCTTTTTGCCTTGTCTCATATTCTATTACTTTTTCTTTGTTTCTCTCTCTCTCTCTCTCTCTCTCTCTCTCTTCCTTTCATTTTTAAGCAAACATTTACTTGAGAGTATAGCAATAATTGGCATGATATTAGAAGCAGTGCATAAGTAGAAGACCAGAATAATGGGTATTCCAAACATAGGTTTAGTATTATACATTGCTGTCCTTACTATATTTGCTTAGTTCACAAATATCAGTATATATAGTTGGTGTAAATTCTACCAATTACCTGTTGGCTTCAAAAACCTGTTGGAGATTTTTAGGGCTATGGTAGTAATAATCTTTTGTGTATAAGTGTATGGTTTTGTTTCTAAACATGTTTCCTAATTTTTCTCCTAGTTCTATTTTCATTGCTTAATTCTTAGGTTTTACCTACTTTAATTCTTTTAAATTATATTTAATGTATGAATTATTCATGTATTTAAGTATTTCACCTATAACTTCTAATATACTCAAAACTTACTATGTTAGTCTCTTTGTCTCTTTTCTTTAATGTTTTCCCCTCCTCCTCCTCCTCCTCCTCCTCCTCCTCCTCCTCCTCCTCCTTCTGCTTCTGCTTCTGCTTCTGCTTCTGCTTCTTCTTCATCTTTTTGAGACAGAGTCTGGCTATGCAGTTCAGGCTGGTCTTGAGCTCACTTTTGTAGCCCAATGATGTTTTCTTCTTAAATTAGACTTTAACTGAAAAATTTTGATCCTTTAATATTTATAGACATGGTGATGTATGTACATGACCCTCATTCAATGTTGCTAAAGGCAGTACTTTCAATAAATATTATGATGAGGGGCTGCCCAGATAGCTCACTGGGCTAAAGTGCTTAGGCAGAGCACTTTGGCTGGGATTTGATACCCTGCATGCCATGCCGGCTCTGCCCCTGGGATGTGCTGAGATGGCAATTGAGATTGGGCATGGTTGCATGTGCCTCTAATTCCAGTTCTGGGTAGGCTAAAACAGGAGAATCACTATGAGTCTGATCTACATAGTGAGACTCTGTAGACCCTCTACTAAATACACAAATAAATAAATAAATAAATAAATAAATAAATATTATGATGTAATATGACACTGAAGATGAAAGCATTCACTCCATGGGAGTCACGTCTACCTCCCTCCTTGATGAGATGGAAGCCGATGAGTAATCAAGCATGCTTTCAATTCTTTAGAACTATCTAGAGGATGCTAGCCTCCCTGATAACTGACTTGCTAAGAAAGCCAAACCCATTGCATGCTACAAATATTCGGAATAGAAAAGAAGAATTTTGTTAAAAAGAAGTTGAGAGGAAAGTACTGGACAAAGCCTCATTTTAATAGAATTTGTTGGGCATAGTTAAATAAGCAATTTCCCTGACTGAATCAGTTCTAGTAATTGCACTGTCATGAGGGTCCTGTGCCAGGACTGAGATGACCATTCCCAGGGCATAAGCTTTCATGCCAACTTTTGAACTGGTAATAGCTCTGCCCATAAACTCACTCATGATTGCCAAGTCTGGTTGAAAGGAAGCATTATGGAACAACGATATTATCAGGCTCTTGTTTTTCTGGTTCTGTTCAGGCACAGCTACAAAGGCAGTACAACAGGCCACTGTAGCCAAGCTGTATATAAGCCAACCCTAATGATCCACATTTGTTTTTCCTTTTTCTTTGTTTTGCTTTAACCTTTTTTTCTGGTGGCAGATTTGGAATTAAATGAGCATTCCTGCTTCATCTATTTACTTGTTTAACATTAGTAGAATTTCTAGGTGGTGTTAAGCTATTAAATTATTCATTGTTTTTACTACAAACAGAAAACAGAAAATACATAGTAATGAATTCTAAATTGGGAAGGAAATTTAATATAAAGAATTATTACTTTAACAAATTATTGGCATGAAACTCATTGCATGTAGATTAAATATAATCATAAATGAACACAGGAGCAGTAGGTATAAAGAGACTCCAGTACTTGGAGCTGGATAAAAGGGCCTACAGAAAATTTGTATCACCAGTGTTTGCTGACTGCCAGGAAATGACGTCCAAGTTAGAGCAGTCAGTGTGAAACCACACCAGGGGAACTTGTTGAGAGTTCACACTCTCTGTTACCATGGGAAGAAGTTCAGAGGAAGGTGTCCTCCCAGAGGCAATGTGAAAGAATTGCTGGTGAAAGGTCATAGCCAACTGCAGCACTCCGCAGAAACTAGTCAGAAATACTGTGCATTTCAGGATCCTGTGAATGGAACAGTCTCCCATACAGAAGGAACACCATTGCATTCTCTTTAACCACTTCATGATTTGCTTACCTTGTATGTTGCTCCTTATTTTGCATCAATTTTTATGTTTAGATGTGGGAAATGGACATGCAAGACAATGAGTAAATAGAAGTCCTTAAGAACAAGTCAATTTTTATAGCTATTGTATTACCAATTTGTGATAAAATATATCTTAAATTCAAGGTGAATTTAAGGGTGAACTTTCAGTAAGAAATCCAACATTCATTTCCATACAGATGGTTCCAAAATCTTCTACAGAGGTTCTCAGGGTATCATAGGTACAATATAAATATATATATAAGAATCTGCAAAATCTGCACTCTGATATTTTTGGTTATTTATATCTAGAGTAGGCTGGCCCAAAGAACAACTAAGATATAGGCTAATATAAAATTATGCCACCTCTATCAGGTACATTTCACTCTGCAATAAAACAGGAAACAAAAGGAAAAAGAGACTTTATTGAAATTATTATAGTATTTATTTCCTAATACACAAGATTGTGAAATTAAACTGAACATTCATTTTCTTTAATGGAACTTCCCATACTTTTATTATATGAACTGAGCTGATACTCAAACCAAGTTATGGAAATTTTTTTTTTATTAAATTTTATTCATTTACTTATTTTTTGAGACAGGGTTTCACTCTGCAGTTCAAGTTGGCCTTGAACTTACTTCATAGCCCAGGTTGACCTCAAAGTTCCAGGAATCCTCCTGCCTCGGCCTCCCTAGTGCTGTGACTATAGGCAAGTGCCACCATACCTGGCTTAGGAAAACTTCTAAAACATTCAGTGGTAACAAATCATTTACTGCAGCACATGAGCCAAGGACTCACCACCTCTGCTCTACATCATTCCCATAATTGTCTCCTGGATATTTCTATTGCCATGTCTTATGGCTTGTATTTAGATGCCACTCAAAGCCTCCTGTAATCATAGCTGGGGCTTTTCAGAGGTGGCTGGCTTTAGGGTGTGTAATACTGATGTCAAAATTCAGTGTTAAGATTGAGTGCCCCACCCTAAGTGTCAGTCCTACCCACCCTGAAGGCCTGTAGCGTGGATATAACACAGAGGATAGACAAGGGGTCTAGTCACTTGCTGATTCACTACTTCTGGTGCCTTCTACCTGCCCTGCTTTGTCATGGAGTATTTCTCCTCTCTGATGCCCCTTCATCCAGTCTTTCTGTCTTGGAGACAGCCAGCTATGAATGGAAACATTCACACTCTGTAATATGAAATGAACCTGTCCCTTATCTTTGGATCTTGGGCATTTTTTCTCAGCAGCAACAAAAGAAAAGACAAAATGTGATAGTATGCTAGGTTCACTGGTACAATTTAAAAAAAAAGAAAACATGATGATAATTAGCATAATGCCTTAGTTAAAATACATAGTAGAAACATTTCAAATTTGTTTAATTTTAAATTGAGAAAATTATATATAATAACTGCTATAATATGTTGCTTTGAAGTACTTATACAGTATGAGTTGATTAAATCAAATTGTGATGTGTCTATATATATATAATTTTTTAGTGAGAAAATATGACATTTCCCCTAGTATTTCCCAAGAACACAATACATCTTCATCACCTACAGTCACCATGTAATATAACAGAGCCATAGAATATGTTTTTATTAAGGATTATTATATATAATCTTAGATAATGTCCTCTCAATACCCCTTTAATGTCCCTACATTCTCATAACCACCACTTCATTTTCTTTCTTTCTTTCTTTTTTTTTGTATTTTAGGGAAGGGTTTACAGTGTGCTCAGGGTCTCACTAATAGATCAGACTCATAGTGATCTGCCTTTTTACAGCCTCCCAAGAGCTAGTGTTATAAGCATGTGCCACTACACCCAATCTCAATTGCCATCTCAGCATGCCCCAGGGCCAGGCCAGACAAGCAGGCCAGGGGACTGAACCCTTGGCCCCTGCACCTGCTTGTGGGAGCTTTAATCCACTGAGCTACTTAGCCAACCCTCACCATTTTGTTTTCTAGTCTTGTAAAATCAACTTTCAAAATTCTAGGTATAAGGACTATCTATCATGCAGCATATGTCTTTTTTTGTGTGTGTAGGTTATTTCATATGACATGATATCTTTAGGTTCTTCTAGGTTTCTTGTCACAAATAAGGGGGATGTATGAGTCAGGTTTCCTTTTGATAGTACACAATAAACAGCAAGCAAAACTTAAAGGAGCAAAGGGTTACTTTGGATCTTGGTTCAAAGCCATTCAGTTCCTGTTCAGTAGGCTGTAAGGCATGAACATCATGATGGAAGGGCTTCAAGGAGCAGAGACGCAGCTTGTGGCAGACCTAATAGTGTGTTGACTTAGGCCCTGGTAATGCACTAATCTATTGAAGCTGGCATATCAGAATTAAGGGAGCACAGCAGGGCTTACTTCTTTATGAGCAAATAACACTCCACTGTATATATTTAAAGCACTTTATCTGTTCTTGCGTTCTTAGATTGTTAGTTTAATTCCGTATGTGTTTAAGGTGGATAATACAGAGACACCTCAGCTCATGAACACTTTTTTTTGTAAACACTTTACTATGTAATCACAAGCATTTGGTAAAGGTTTTTTTTTTTTTTTTTTTTTTTTTTTTTTTTTTTTTTTTTTTTTTTTTTTTTTTTTTTTTTTTTTTTTTTTTTTTTTTTTTTTTTTTTTTTTTTTTTCTTCTGTTTTAGGGTGAGGTCTATGGGGTCTACAGGATCTCACTGTGTAGATCAGACTCCTATGAATTCTCCTGCTTTCCGCCTCCCAAGTACTGGGATTACAGGCATTCACCACCATACGCAGTCTTAATTGTTGTCTCAGCATGCCCCACAGGCAGGGCCAGCAAGGGGACATTGGGGATTTACCCACGGTGGCTGCATTCTGTTTAAGCAGATGCTTCCGTCTGCTGAGTTATCAAGCCGGCCCCTGTAAAGTTGTTTTTGGTGGAAACTGCATCCAGTGGCGTCTATCACCATGACCATCATTCCTGCACCAGTGTGGATGTGGCCATGTTTTACAGAGTTGTGAAATAAATTAAATTTTTGAACCAAGGCTCCATAGTTCTCAGACTGGAACTTTTATTCCCTTTGGATATATCCTCATTTTGAATATTGTGAAGGTTGATACAGTGTGTCAACTTGAGAAGTTTAACTATAGGACTCAGCAGAGAACCGGGGTCCTTATTTTTTAAACATCCTCATCCTATGCAAGAGGAGAGCATGGACATGATGTGAGTGGGACACCTACCCTGGGGTGGGGCAGGGTAGCGTGCTTACAGTATAAGGGAGGAAGAGGAAGCTTGTTCTCTCCCCTTTTCTCTTGTTGCGTTTGCTGTCTCCTGCTGCCTGAGGTGTTGACGTTGTCCCTGTGTCATGGCACATTGCCTTGGAACCAACTAACTCCAGAATGAAATCTCTACAAACCATGAGGTAAATAAACCTTGCCTTCCCTAATTTGGGTGTCTGCTATTTTGTCTCAACAGTAACAGAAATGTAACTAAGACAGATATATACCTAGGTCATATAGATTAACTAGGTATATTTATTTTTTCTAAGAAACCTTCATAGTGCTAGCCATAATGGCCCTTTTAATTCACATTTGTGCCAACAGACTGTAAGTCAGTGATGGCAAAACTTTCAGGCCTTTCCATGGTACAAACAGCCTGCTGTGACACACGTGCATAAGGTTTGCCCACACCGATGAAAAGTTTCTCTTATCTCAGCGTCCCTGCCTACAGTAGTAACTTTGTTTCTTGTACTTCATCCACTTTAAAAGAAGTAAAACAAAATTAATTTTGATTTTCATTTTCAGATAATTAATATTGATGAACATTTATTTATATATTTGTGCCAATCTCCCTTTTACTTTTGAGAAATACCTGTTTAGATCTTTTGCCCATTTTCCAAATGTCATTCTTCTTGCTATTGAATTTTTTGAGTGCCTCAAATATTTTGTGATTTAACTTCTTTTCAAACAAATATCTGGAAAACAGTTTCTTCCACTCTATACAGAGTCATACATCATATTGCTTTTATCCTTTTTCATACAAAAGATTTGATTTTTGTGTGTCATAATTTGTACAATTTGACTTTTCTTGCTTGTGTTTTTGAGGTGGTAACCAAAAAATTATTCTCTGGAACAATATCACTGGAACTGATGATATGGCCCAGTGTTTTTTTTTTTTTTCTAGTAGTTTCACAGTTTTGATGCTTATGCTCACTTCATTAGGCATCTCTGAGCTCATTCTCTAAAATTCATTTTGAGAAAAAAAAAGCAGCAATGAAACAGTTTCAAAACAAGTTAGTAGGATAGTTACAATAATTAATACAATGCATATAGTTGTCTTTATAGTAGTTATTCAGAGGACAAGATGCAGACCTGATATCTTGTCTAAACAATATTATTGCAAACTTTTATTCTCAATAAACTAAGAGAAAGTGGCTGTATATCTATCCTAATACTCTTGCATATATATATATATATATATATATATATATATGTTTTTTCTTCTTAAATGTTCAAATACTAGGAGAAAACATATCATATCTTATAAGTAGAGTATAAGTGAAAGATACAGTATGAATCTTAAAACAAATTGTAATTTAACAATATTCAGAAAATTAATTAAATATTAATTAATTGAAAATGAAATTAAATATTTCAAAACAACAGTCCAAAATTGAAATCAAATCATGAGTCCAACTTGAAGAACAGAGTGTTTTGTATTATATGTATGAATTTGCAATCAATTCAGAGTACTTGCATAGTATTTGAATAGGTTAATATATATAAAGACATCAACTAAGAAAAGGTTTCCAGGGTACTAAAGAATTGCTAAGAATAAAACATAACGTAAATACTGAAATGGCAAATATATGACCAGAACTTCTAACAGTTTGGAGATAGGATATTGTACAAAGTTCTAGTATGTTGTGGACACAGACAGTGTCCATGATGCTTACTGGTGACCAGCTGTCACTTTTGGGACTGAGCTACTGTAATTTCCTTGATATCCACCTCATAGACACAGACAGAATTATGATCCATAGGGCTCAGGAGAAATCCATTTGTAGAATATGCTGATGGAAATATTTTGCTGCTGTATACAACAGAATAGCTGAAAGACTGCTGTTGTATACTTCTTTTTCTCCTGTGTTTAATTGTTTGCCCCATTTTGTGGGTTCTTTCCATTCTCCTTTATGGAGTTGTGATCATTTTGATCCCTTTCTAGGATATCTTTTAGTAAACTGGGTAGGGTTGGCTTTGTCATCACGAAATTCTTTAGTTGTTCTTTGTCCTTGACGTATTTCACTTCTCCATTGAATTTGACTGAGAGTTTTGCAGTATCTATCAGTCTGGGTTGGAATATGTTTTCTTGCAATACTTGAAGTGCTCTTCTTGACTTGATGTTTGTAAAGAGAAATCTGTCATTATTCCGATGGGTTTTCCTTTAAATGTGATCTGTTTCTTTTCCTCTACTGGCTTTTAGTGTACTGTTCCTGTGTTGAATTTCTGGGATCTTGCTTCTTATATATCTGGGTGTGGTTTTAATTGGGTTGATGTTATTTGGAGTTCTATGTGCTTCAGTTATCTGAATATTAATCTGTTTCCCCATATTTGGGAAATATTTTGCTATTACTTCTGCCTATACACTTTTTATATTATTTGTATTGACTCCTTTCTCATTGATGTCTGTTAGTCTTACATTGTTCATCTTTGCATTGTATTGCAGAATGAGCTCATTTTTGTATATTTTGTGAGGTTAGGTTTGATTTGTCCTTCTGTTTTTGAATATACGACTATTCCTGCATCGAAGGGAATCCCCATGCCCCACGATGTTTCTTGTGAATTTGTTTCAAACTATTTGCAAAGAAAAATATATATTTTTAGGTTTTCTTCTATTGTTTTGGCCAATCTGTTTTTCTGTAAGCATTGTATAATTTTGTTTATACTTTTGTAGTATATGCAGATATGTTTTATTGTATTTATTACAGGATCTACAGAGTTTCACCGCACAGATCAGACTCATAGAGATCCTTCTATTTTCAACCTTCCAAGCTCTGGGACTCTAGGCACCTGCCACAGCCTGTCTCAGTTGCCATTTCATTGTGCTGCCCATTGTAATATATTTTTAAAGCAAGAGATTAATGTGTTTAGGTTTGTTCTATTTGAACAAGGTAATTTTAAGATTGTGCAGTTTTATATTATTCTTCCCTTTTGATCTTTAAATGTGGGCAAAGTCATACCTATAAGCATCTTTTGAAAAAGAGAAAGCAGGACTAGCAAGATAACTCAGCAGATTAAGCACCTGCTTAGGCAAGAGCAGGGACCAGGGTTTGATGCCTGGCACCACATGCCATGCCAGCCCCATCCCCGGTTGCACTGAGCTGGCCTCTGAGCCTGGGTGAGCCAGCACATGCGTGTAATCCCAGCAGCACTCAGGACGCTCAAAACTGAAGCATCACTACAAGTCCAAGCTGCATAATGAGATCCTGTATCAAATACTTTTAAAATAGGGGCCTGGCAGGATGGCTCAGTGGTCTAAAGTGCCTGCTTAGGAAAGCTTGGGAGGCTGCAGGGACCGCTGTTCGATTCCCGGCACCACATGCTGCGCCAGGCCGGCCATAAAAATAAATAAGCAAACAAACAAAAGTTTTGAAATAAGAAAAAATAAAAATAAAACAAATTCTTAAAAAATACTTTTAAAATAGAATAATAAAGTAAAAAAGAAGAAATATATTGAAAAATGTTAGAAAATTTGACATTTACAGCAAATAGAAAATGAAACTCCACAACTAATGAAGCAAGGCAACTTTCTTTCTGCTTACATCAAACTCTTCTGATAATTATGTAACCATTTGAAGAGCCAGGATAGTGACCACCGATAAAGAGTGAAGGACAGACATCTTTAATTTCACAATTTAGTATAGTGTGAATAATAGAGATAAATGGTAATAAAATGTTTTTTGGACAATACGTTATTTGTTTCCAGATGTTTCCTCCAGGATATTTCAGGTAAATAATAATATTTATTTTCCTTAATAGCAGAAAATATAAATAATTTTGTTCCTTTATACACATATCAGGTACAGAATTTAATTTATAAGTTAGGTATAGGAATGGCTTAAATATAATAATAAAATAAAGTATAAAAATATACCTTAGTGAGAGTTGTTTAAAATTTATTTATTTATTTATTTATTTATTTATTTATTTATTTATTGAACCAGGAATTGAACTCAGGACCTTGCACTTGCCAGGCAGGCACTTGTGGCCATGAGCTATCTCCCTGGTCCCTTTTTAAAAATTTATGAATACTATTTCTGGAATTTTCCATAAATTTTTTGGATTCTGATTTACCATTGATAGTTGAAATGCTTAAAGAAAAGAAAAAGTAAAGGCAGATTAGAGTCATATTGACATACACATGTTACACTTAAGTCAATTATCTGATGTAAAATTGTTTCAGGTTTTTGAGTGGGTCTCAGTGACTTTTTTACTTTCTTAATCTTTTCTTAGCATCCATATTTCTGTGCTGACTGGGTGGCTTTGTCTTTTCTCTTCTCAATCTGCTAGCCAGTCACATTCTTGGACCCTCTATTCTGGGTCAGCATTATTACTAATTCTTTATCATATAGAAAGTGTTTATCATACTGTGCAAGAGATTTAGCCACATACTCTGTCTCTAGTATTGACTTTACACTTTAACTGATCTTTTCTAGTGCTTTGCATTAAAAATATCTCATATATGAGTAGTAAAATACATATAGTAAAGAAATACTTTACTTCAAACCTTTTATCATTCTGAGTACTTTTATAAATCTCTTCTTTCTTTCTTTCTTTCTTTCTTTCTTTCTTTCTTTCTTTCTTTCTTTCTTTCTTTCCATATACATAGTATAATTCTTTTGTGAGTTATACGAATATATTTACTATATTTACTTAATTGTATGTGTGTTTATTATACATTTTATTTGGTTTATGTACAGGTATCAATCAGACCTGGTTCCAAAGTGTTTTCATATTTAAAAATATTCCCTGTGCTTCAGTAGCCAAGAAGCAAGCCAAACATCATGTCTTGTTTGGGATGTGAATGTCTCAGATCAGTGAATTGGAGCACAAGAGAGAATAAACGAATCTGTGAAATCATTCTACTTGGAAATATTCATGTGATATGCCTCAGTTCACATTTGGTCAAAGTGACTATGTGGTTAAATACAATAGTGACAGGACAGTAAAAGAAATTACTCCCATAGAAAGGCCTAAGGAAGTTTGCATGTGACCTATAAAATAGTATATTGCACTATGTAAGTACTAGTTCACAATCAGTTAAATTTTCCTATGAAAATCCCTGTAATGTACAGAGATGACTATGGTATAGCTTAATGTTATTTATTTTAAAAATAAAGACTTATTTGACTTCAGAGATCTGTTTTTTTCTGAAATTTATATTCTTTTGATTTCAGGATTTTAAAAAGATTTTAAGCAGCTTTTCATAGTTTCTTCTGAGTTGTCATAGTTTGTGAAAAAATATTAAGCAAGGTGTTTGCTAGAGATTTGGGCACATGCCCTGATATGGTCTGCTAATTAGCATTACAGCAGGATGACTGAAATAACAAAGAAGTGTTATTTATGGCAATCTAAGTTTCTTCACAGTAAATTTGTTTATCATTAACTCTTCTTTGCAGGGAAAAATATTGCTATAGCTATGCTTAATGCGATGTATAAATCACACTTAATGGACTACAACTCAGCTTTGCATTGATTTATGATGCTAAAGTTTGAAGCTGGGTATCTATCTTTCTGTGATTAGTTCAGGAGTGTTGAAGTATTTACAGATGGAAATAAGGTTTATCTTTAAAAAAAAAATAGTAGCCATAGAACATTATGTGCCTTCTTATTCTGTGATTGTAAATAGTGAAATAATAAATATGGCTACTTAAAATTAGAAAAGGAAAACTTACAGGCATTTCACAATTTACTGGCAATTTGCACAATGTTGGATGAAGAAAATCTGAAAGAGCCGGGCATGGTGGCGCACGCCTGTAATCCTAGCACTCGGGAGGCTGAGGCAGGAGGATTGGTGCGAGTTCGAGACCAGCCTGGGCTACAAAAGTGAGCTCAGGAGCAGCCTCAACTGCATAGCGAGACCCTGTCTCAAAAAGACAAAAAAAAAAAAAAAAAAAAAAAAAAAAAAAAAAAAAAAAAAAAAAAAAAAAAAAAAAAAAAAAAAAAAAAAAAAAAAAAAAAAAAAAAAAAGAAAATCTGAAAGAGAGAGAGAGCGGGGGATTAGGATTGAAGGATTGTCCTTCAATTTTGAGTGACAAGAGGATTAAGAAAATAGAAATATAAATACTAACGGAGGACTATTCCACTGATGTTTATGATTTTGAATGTTAATGGGGTATCTTTCAGTTTTGGCAAAAAGATAAAATTATGAACATAACTAACACTGAAAAGCTTTTATACATTGCAGCAATATATGAGTTTTACTATTTTATGTTAAAGAGAATAAAAAACAATAAAGGGCCGGCGAGATGGTTTGGCAATGTAAAGCATCTGTTTAGGAAAGCTTAGGCAAGGGCAAGGACCGTGGTTTGACCCCTGGCACCACATGCTGCGCCAGCCCCATCCCCAGGGCAGGATGAACTAGTCACAATTTAAAAAATAAATAAATAAATAAAAAAAAATAAAACAAAAACTGATGCAAAATTTGAGAACAAGATAACAGGATTAACAACAGCGGTTCTTATATTGCGTACTATTATCTTCAAAGTAATTGCTCAGATTACCAGATATAGGCATGTAAGATTGATCACACTATGCAAGCACCAACTGTTCCTCTTAATGAACTAATAGAGATTAGCAGTACAATGAACTCAGTTATCTTGTGCATACCTATAGGTACATTTTTCCTTCATTTTGTCCTTTTCCCTGTCCTAGTTATGCTTTCTTTTTGATCAGTTTTTTTCTTCTTTAAGAGGATTGAACATTTTGGATCTTATTTACTCCTACAGTAGGGAGACTAAAGTACTAAGAATTGTTTGAACATCAAAAGAAACCATCAACAGATTGGAAAAAATGTATGAACTGAGAACATATTTCATGCAACTGTCCTTCAGACAAAGGACTTTCATCTAGAACATAGGAATAACTTAAAAAATCAGATCTCCCAAATTCAAAGACATAATCCAAAGATGAGCATGTGAGATGATACACACTTTTCAGGTGAGCAAATATAAAAGGCAAATAAATATGTAAAAAAAGTTCAACATCACTGGTCATTTGAGACCAGTACTCAAAACAGTACTGAGATTTCATCTTGCCCAGAAAGAATGACTATCATCAAGACAACCAAAAGCAAATGCTGGAGGAGCTATGGGGAGAAAGGAACCCTTCTCCATTGTTGGTGAGCATGGAAACTGAGAGGTTAAGTTCATTTGAGCCATCTACTTCTCTTCTGTGTATCTTCACAGAAGTTATTACATTGATTATCATATTGATCATCATGCGGTCAGAGTTGATGTTAGAACGTGAAAAACAGTATGGATGCTGCTGTGCATGGCAGATGAAAGCCTTCCTAACTTCTACTTAGATTAATTCCTCAAACACTGACAACATACTCAATTTTAAGTGGCTTTTCAATAAAGTATTTTACCTTCTGATAGACAGTTGTAAAAAGAGAATTAATCACTGATGGCCTTCTTCTTTCTTCTGTTGTAAAATACATCATGCTGTCTGGAAATGCATTGGGTGTGCTGAAGCCATGGTGGACCAGAAACAAAGATTAAAGACAAAATGCTCCCACTATCAGGAAATAATCAGTCACCCACACTGCTTATACTTTCGATCTCCTTATCAGTAACAAACATTGCCTATGTCTACTTAAATGAGGGAAATAAAAATTCCTATTATTTAAGTATTGATTTAGAAACTTTTAGTTCTTTGTTTGCCCAAAACACATTTATGTAGCATACAATATTTATATAGAGTAAATAATAAAACAAAATTTCTGTTTAGAGCATATACACATTCTATTATGACTAGAATTTTCGGTCAAACTTTCTGTCAAAATGTAATATAAATCTAATTCCTATTCAAAGGCCAAAGGGTAATTCATGTTTTACTACAAAACTATGCAATATTGAGTTGTTTATGTCTGTAATAATATGCATCAAGAATTCAGTAAATATACCCAATATGATGATAATTGCAAAGGCAGATTAAAATAAAAATGGCACCACACTTCTGCATTTTAAATTATGCCTTCTAGATAACTATTTTTCAAACAGATGACAAAATGATGAACTTGGACTGAGACATTTTATGTTTTGCACTGTTGCTGCGATTGGGACCAAGAAATAATACAAAAAGAAGTTTAAAGGAGAGTCTATAAATAATTTGATTGAGGACAACATTTTGTAAAGCTTTTACTACCTATACCTATATGATGAAAACCCATATAACTTTTATGAGCCTCAGTTTCCTCACCTTCAAACTGGGAGTTGTACCAGTAACCATTACAGGACCTGTAATTTACATAAAGCATCTAGAACAGGGCCTGTCTGATTTGATCTGATGGTGTTATGGAATTTCCAACAGAATTTATCATTACATATATATACATAATTATATATATTTACTATATATTTAATTATATATAATTATGTACATATAATTATATGTGTAATATATATCATTATTTCCTTCATATATCACAAATTGTAGAATATTTTGATTTGTACATATTGATTAGTTTTATTGAAATCTGAATTTCTTAACATAGCTGATTGGCTACCTCTATGCATTCTAAATATTTAGTAACATTATCTGAAAGTATTCATAGGTTACTTATCTCTTTCCAGTATTTAGGTTTTCTATATTTCTGATTTAATACAATTAACTAGTATTTTCAAAAAAAAAATAGTGATTATGTTAAGTCTTAGGGCTGGGGAGATAGCTCTGTGGCACATGTGCCTGCCTGGCAAGTGCAAGGTTCTGTGTTCAAACCCTGGTCCAGGAAAAAAAAAAAAAGTCTATGTTAAGTCTTTCTAGTTGAAATACTTCTTCAGCTATTTTATCCTTACCTCTAACATTAATTCCTGCACCAAATACAATGATAAATATGTTACCGTACTTATGTTACCATCTCATTTATTAAATATCAATTTCTTTGTTAAGCACATGTTTCATGTATTATCAGATTTCTTTTATTTTTTTTGGGTAGAATAGAATTCACATTCTTTGAAATAAAATTTTCTATTAAAAATGAAATTTATTTTACAAAATCTTTTCAAGAAGACTTCATGGATTTTTACTTTTTGCAGTCTTGTTATATATTTACGTATTTATTGTATTTTTCAGTATAGAGTTTTCAGAATCTCCAGGGTCTCACTATATAGATTGACTCATAGTGATTCTCCTGTTTTCAACCTCCCAAGTGCTGGGATTGCAGATAGGCACCACCAGGCCTAGTTTTCATCACACTCTCAGCGCGCTCCATGGAAAGGAGTTGAATCCCGGTCCCTTCTGTCTGCCTAAGCATACATTTTAATCCACTGAGCTATTTGGCTGACCATAGTTGTCATGTTATTTGCACAAGCACTCTTTTATTTTGTTACTTATACCACATGCCTTTCCTGACATTTGGCTATATTTTTTTTTCCACATAGTTTTCATACCTTTAGGAAGCTTGTTCCTTAGTTTTAGGTTATTAATTTAGTATATTCAAATCAAATTTGTTTTGTATTAAATCCATCTCTGAATAAAAAAATATTATTTAGCGCATGTAGTCTAGGCAGTACTGTGTTTCAAATTTTCTCTGACTCTTCTCTAGCAAAATCTGGGCATTTGTACTAAATCAATGAAAAAATGCCCTCTATCAGATAACTGCTGACATCAGTAACACTATAAGGAATAACACAAAATTTAGTGGAATAGAACATTAACTTTCCTTTAGTCCTTGGATTTACAATTTGTGTTTAGCTAGATCATTCCGACATCAGCTAGACTGTTCTGCACTTTTGTAGCCAACTGCTGGGTCCTTCTCTCAACTTGTGACTAAGAGTTCCAGGGTGGCCTTGTCATTGACACCTCTTTTCTTCTATGAGAGTTTTGTCTTTATCCAAAAGTCAACCCCAAGCATAGATAACCACAGCATCATGACATAGAATCAGGAAGCCACTTTGAAAAGATCCTCAAATTTATTAAAGAAACAGTAAGTGAAGATGTACGTGGTACAGAGATCATGCAGCTGTTTTTCCTCATGATGAAACCTTTTATTTCCCCTTTCAAAATAACTGCATAAAATTAATAATAATATAGAAATCTTTACTTCAACTCCATGGCTGTTTGTATATGTAAATGTTAATTTGTATATTTCATATACTTGGAACGTATTACTGCATCACCTGGTCTTGCCAAATGCAACACCTGAAGGTATGAGATCAGCTTCTAAATACCTGGTCAGATTCTAAATACAGATTCTAAATACCTGGTCAACCTCCAGATATTTGGAAGACAACACACAGCTTGTCCAAAATAGAGGGAAATAAGATTTACATTTGGCTAGGACACATACTGCAATACTTGCTGTATTTTTTCTAACAAATTTTTGCTTTTTTCTAACACCAAAAAAACTTGCACTTTCTCTTTATAATCCATAAATTGCAAGAACCACTGATGCCACATCTGCATCCAGTACATTTCCCCTTAGTCAGTGAAAAGTCAATTTACCTAACAATACCTCTCACCTAATCTTATACACTACCCTCCAGAAACAATATCCCCAAATGCTTTTGTTTCCTCTCTACCAGGTGTTTGGATTTTTGATAGTGATAAGTTTGACTTTGATTCTTTTTATCTTCAATGAAATGTAGTATGTAACACGTAACTCATTAAAATCCAAACATTTGGGGGATGAAAGAATCTACTAGACTTAGATTTTTGGTACTAACAATAAAATAAAGTTATCTTTACTAACAAAAACACTTCTGGTTTTAATGAATTTGAACTGAAATACTGTGCTTAAAGGCATTTGCTGGTCTGGCCAGAGAGCTCAGCAGACTAAATCCCCTGCTTAGGAAGAGTACAGAGGCCAGGGTTTGATCCCCTGCATGCTGTGTTGGCCCCACCACTGGGGGCTCACTGAGATGGGGATTGAGATCATGGTGGCACTCACCTGTAGTCTCAGCACTTCGGAGGCTGAAAACACGAGGATAACTATGTGTCTGATCGATAGAGTGAGGCCCTTTATTTTTTTATTTTTTTTTGTTTCAATTTTTTTTATAGTTTAAATTTAACAATGGTTATATTACATATTTTCATCATCATATCAGTTTAGATTAATACATATAGGTATATAAGATTGATCAAACAATTTAACATTAACCTTTCTAAATCCGCATTACATTTTTTTTTCTTTTCCCCTTTATTTTCTTTGAAAGTTGACATATTGCATATTGTCCTCACAATCATTCTACAGAGTACAGTGTGTGGGCATGGCCCACCTCCCTATTGATGTTGCTTAGAAAAAAGAAAACGGAAAGAATATATTTTTCTTTGGACTAAGAGGAAGCAGATACATACACAGTCAAAGGTTTTGCAATTGCAGTGGGCCACCAGTGAAGCTTGTGATGTTGGAGGCTATTGAATCTAAGCCTCCTAAAGCTCATCTCACCAATCTAGCTCTGCATTCTATGCATTGTAATTAAGGATTTTTTTTTTCTTGCTGGGTGGTCAAGGGCAAGTCAAAGCAAGACCTGTATAACAAAACATTCTAACATTCTTTTTTTTTTTTTTTTTTTTTTTTTTTTTTTTTTTTTTT
>PVJA010006633.1:47505-72439 GCA_004027025.1 Myocastor coypus | reverse complement strand
ATTTTGCTTTCTGTGAAAGCCTGAGAGAATGTTTTTCTCTGGGTGACTCTCCTTAGACGCACTGCAGTTCATTCATCTCTTTCCTCTGAGGTCCCATAATCTCCTTGACCAGGAAATTTGGGACACCTCTGAGTTATAGGATATTACAGCACAGGTTCTCTTATATCCTGGGTCTTTATTGACCTTGAAGGGCTAGGGCAAAAATATTGGCTATCCTTATAGCCCTTCTTTTTCTCCAATTGTCCGTCTGTTAACTTACATTCTCAACCCTCCAGCAGAAAAGCTTTGTGATACTATTACTCTATAACATAGGTACTGGGCTTATCATCACTGGCTTTCTGAGTATCAAATATCTTTGACTTAGCTTGTAAATGATATTTTCTCTGTTTAAACATTGTTTCTTTCTAATTTAAGCAAATATTCTAAAATGAAATCAACAATTTTGAAGCATGAAAGTACATAGTTGTCAACTAATTTGAAGATAGCATCATGCAATATAACAACCACTGTGAATTCATATTCTCTTTTTTTAGTGAAATTCTCTCTCATTTGTTTTTGTTTCTTTTTTAAACTACTGTTTATTCTGCTTAAAAATAAGAGTAGATTTTTGAAGTTCATTTTTCTTTTCATTTCAGTCTTAGGGAAACCTTATGGAAGTTTAAGTTTACTTTAAAGGTTAAACTCATCAAAACAGAACCACTAAAAAAAATTTAGGAGACTTTGTAGTCTATTTTTATTCTCCCTGAAGCTAAGGAAAGATCTTGGTGCATTTGGTACACTTCGTACTGACGTAGTGGAAGAATCTAATTAAATCTCAGACAAGCTCAGAAGTGTGGGAAGTATGTGTAACGGAATGCGTCCGCACGTCTATATTTAAAACCACAGTAGACGGTGATTGAAGTTAAAAGTGCCAACTTAGAGTTTGCTCCGTCCCCTCCTTGGTGCTTGCAGGTCTCTATGGCTTTGATTGCTGTTTTGCGTTCACACAGAGCTCCAGCTTCTTCTTGAGGAGGAGAGACTGCGCCTCACGAAGCCCCTTGCAACATCTCGGAGAATCCCCAGGGCCAGGCCACCACGAGGCCTGCTGTCTCCTACCCATCACATCTGAGCATCGAGCTAAGAGGACCCCGCGTGGCTGCGAACCTGCTCCTGTGCTCCAGCTACAGTACAGTGCAGCACTTTCCTTGTTATGCCTCTGCCCCCTTCCTAGACTTAGAAGCCGGCGTTCCATGCACAAGGACCTGGGTTCAATCCCTGATACCACTCGCTGTGCTGGCCCCATCCCCTGGGCACGCTAAGCCCACCACCGAGTCAGGGAATGATGGTGCATGCCTGTAATCCCAGCGCTGGGGAGGCTGAGACAGGAAGATCACTGTGAGACTCTGTAACAAACACATACATACATACATACATACATACATACATACATACATCCCTTCCACTCTGATATGGTCTGAATATTTTTGTCTTCCCTAAAACTTAAAATGCTAAGAGCTTACACCCAGTATTATCATATCAGGAAGGAGGATCTTTGCAGTAAACTGGGACATAGGGGGCTCATTCTCATGATTTAACAGTATCTCCTCCAAAATTTGAGTGCTCTCAATAGACAGTTTTAAAAGTGGAAAAATCAGTACAATTTTGTCTCAAAATATCGGGCCTGGCGGGATGGCTCAGTGGTCTAAAGCGCCTGCTTGGGAAAGCTTGGGCGGCTTCAGGGACCGCGGTTCAATCCCCGGCACCACATGCTGTGCCAGCCCTGCCCTCAGGGCAGGCTGAGCCGGCCATAAAAATGAGTGAATAAACAAACAAAGGTTCTGAAACAAGAAAAAAAAATAAATAAATACAATAAAAAAATTCTTAAAAAAAATCAGTGTCCAGTGGTGCTAGATTGGGAAATAAGGTGAGAGGAAATATATTTAAGAGAGAAAACAAGGGTAAAAATCTGAAAGTGGGTGAATTTGGGCTTATATTATGTATGAGAGAGATCAAGGTCACTGCGATTTACAGCTATGAACAATGAGTGACTCTTTAATAAGGGAAGGCGTGGAGAGCAGTGACCCGAGACTGAGGCAGCAGAAGCCAGTGCACCCGTGTGCCATCGGCCTTGTCCTGCAGAGTCCGGAGGGCTGGGTGTCTTACATACTTTTTACTCATTGCTGAGACTGATACCCAGCACCCAAAATGAAGGAAGGAAAGGTTTATTTAGCTCATAGTTACTGGAGGTTTCATTCCACATTTGGCCAGCTCCAAGGCTGAGTGGCACATGGCAAAGAGCAGCAGTTCATGGTGGCAGAACAGCAACCATGGTGACAGAGGCAACCAAACAACCAGGGGATCGGAGAGCAACAGCACTAGTCCATCTCTGTGTCTCTCTCTATATGTTACATTCAGGCTCCCCGCCTCAGCCTATTCACCTTAGGCTGTACCCATAATCCCAGAAGTACTCAGACCCATAATCCCATCAGTACTAAAACATATTATCCCAGGAATACTGAGGCAAGTCTCAAACTCTAGAAGTACCCGCCCCATGATTGCATGAGGCTTTGGGGGGACAACTAGACATAAACCACAATACTGGGTCCTCACCGTGGAAACTGAAGACCAGGCTAGTGTCTTTGATGAGGGCCTTAAGCCAATGGAAAAGGAAAGTTCAACAGGTCCAGTGAGCTCTCACAGGCATCCCTGCTTCTCAGGTCTATCATGAGGGCAATCCTGACTTTGGGAGAGCACATAGTCAGTCCACAGAAGGGCAAACTCCTGTCTGTCCTGAAGTCTCACACTCTAGCATCACCCTGAGACCTCACCTCCTGACACACCTGGAGAGTAGAAGTCAGAGTCAGGATTGAGGGCGCGCACACGTCCAGGACATCCAGACCACAGCCGACCTAAAAGAGAATGAGAAGCCTCCTTTGTTTCCATCTGGCTCAAAGGGAAAAGGAAAGAGATCACCCATTGTGTAGTTCATTAGACGGAAGTCACACAGCCATTCTCCGGGTAGGATTGAGTTCTTTCCTGTGTGATCTGAAGCAATTGTGACACACTAAAAGGCACAGTTTGGGACTTAAAAATTCTCCACTGTGGACAAAGATGTCACGTTAGTGACATGGGAAAGGACATAAGTGACGCAGTTGAGGTTTCCATAACACTTGCAAAAACCATTTTATGGCTCGGGAGCAAGTAGATACTTACGATATCACAATCCTCAAGATCCTCAAGGCAAATAAGTTAGAGAAACACACACACACACACACACACACACGCACGCACCCCTACCATGACTAACTACTCCATCACTTTTTCACTTACCAGGCACAGGCAGATGGCCACGTGGTGAGATGCCTGCTTGTTCCAGCCTCGGGGAGGATGAATGGCTGTGTCAAAATCAGCTTGGCCGACAGCTCGTCTCAGTTCAGAAACGCAATCGTGAATGCAGAGAAGAGAGAGACAAAGAATATTTTTGATATCTTTGTGAAATCTGCTGTGTGCCAGGGCCAGGAAAAATGCATGTGTGTGGTCATAGAAGCCGAGGTCAGCGAGTTTCTCTAGCTCATCCTCCTCGGCAGGTTTTGGAGGAATCTCCATTTGGGACTCTGAGAGAAGAACTTCATACAAACCACAGCACAACTGCTCAGCTGGAAAGAGATGCAGCCCTTAGAAGGCCCTGGCCATCTGGTCATCACGAAGGACTGAGCTGAGGTGCAGCTTGGTTCTCTGTGAACATCCACAGAAACTCTTTGGTTGGAGGAGGGCAATCGTTTTCCCACCGGTCATCGCATCCATCACGTCCACGGTGGTGAACATCTGACATCTTCCTGTCACTGTCCAGGATGAGGAGGGGGTCCTGAAAGTGTGAACAACATGGTCCCACTCACCAGAAGGATCGCAGCTGCATTTGTTCTTGAGATAGAATTGTCTTATTTTAGACCCTAATCAAGAAATATGGTACATCCAGGTCTTTATGCTGGCATCAGGGAGAAGAAGCTGTCTTAGGTCTGTAGTGCAATTCCAGAGGCCATTGGGAGAAAGCTCCTGAAAGCCGGTGATGGAGCCCTTGGTGTGGTCCTCCCTGAGGAGCCGAAGGGGCTATTAAATGGCCAATCAGCAGACTAGGATGAACTATGGGGCTCTGGGGTTCACCGCAAACACTGAGCCTTATCATTGGAGACAGTCACACAGCCACTCGTGGGAAGCTGTCACTGTGTGTGGATCCCTAGGTGGGACCCAGATGCCCTGGGGGACAACTGCTGGTTAGACCCTGCTGGAAACTGGACCTGTCTTGGGTCTTAATGTACTCACAGGTCGTGTCCTTCCAAATTCCTAATGGGTTCAGTCAGTGAGGTGCCAGCCAACCAGATGTTTGCTGTTGACCAGTTTCTCCCAAACCATTAAACATGCTGTCAAACTTAGCTCCTTTTCTGAAATGAACTTTTCTCATGAGGGGGTGACAGCATATGCCTATAATCTCAGCACTTGGGAAACTGAGGTAGGAGGATCGTTGTGAGTTCAAGACCAGCTTGGGCTACAAAGTGAACTGAAGGCCAGCCTGAACTGCATGTCAAGACCCTAGCTCCAAAACAAACAAATAAAAAATAAAGCAAAAACCAAAAACAAATCATTAAGTTTTCCATGCACATGGTTCATAGTTCTCTGTAGTGTAATGTGATTTGAAAATGTGATACTCAATCCTTTATAGAGAAGTGCATTTCTAGAGCCTAGTACATTCCCTTCTTGAATTTTCGAGACGTCAAAATATTTTCTGATCAGGCCAATCAGACAATGTAAGATCCCTTTCCACCTTGCAACACAGATGTTGCCTAAATTGGAGTTTTGGTTTATTTGGAAAACAACTTTTACCTTCCCCAGGGAAAAGGGGAGGCTTAGCGCTATTAAGTTAATTCATTGTTTAATTCAATCCGTACCTTCCGTGACGGAAAAAGAGGCACAGAATTTAAGTGTGACTTCTTTGTTGGTGATTTACGATGCCTCCTCGGCTCTCCAAGAAAGGTGTCTGTATGATTTATAAATGGGAGGATCGTAGTGTGGGTGCCAGGCAGGTCTGAAGACTGATTTGCCATATTTTTATGCAAACTAATATAGCAGTGATATTAATTGCAAGCCCAAAACGATGTTGACAAAGCCTTCGCAGATCTATTAACTCCTGCTGTCTTTAGCTCCCTATCTTCATTCTGTCTTTGTGCGTCCAGGAGATGCTGTCCCGCTCCTTTCACTTTGACATATATCGTCCTTCCTAGCTTAGAAGCAAAATGGGAGCAGACGAGGTGCGTAAAGCATCTCAAGGAATGACTACAACATTCTCTCAAGGGCTGCCTAGAGCTCTGGGATATCTAGGCACGCTTTATTTATTTATAAGCTTGTCACTTTTAATGTTATAAAGGTGTTATGGAGGAAACAAAGCATTTGGGAGTGCCGACACCTTGGGGTTCATGCACAAGGATCCCTGTGCTCACATCAGTGAACCTTTTGGGTCTGCACAAGGTTCTGGCAGTGGGGTACATTGGGAAGCTCCCATTTTCTGGAAGGAGGCTCCCGCCTCCTTCCAGGAAATGAGTCTTTGCAGTACTGCAGACACCAAGCTTCCTGGTGGTGGACCCTGGGAGTGCAAAACAGGCATCCTATCTGCTTTCCCATAATGCTTTTGTGTCCTTAGGAAATCCCATTCAGAACATTAAATTGCAAAGCTTTTGACCTCTATTCTTCTAGTGGCCCTAAATTCTTTGAGCTAATGTTAACTGTATCGCTACTACCATGAAAGGGGCTCCCCAGACAGGCAGGCTGCAGCCTTGGATTGTCCCCGGTCAACAAGCACAGCATCTGTTCACCAAAACAGAGTTCTGGAGGGAGGATCGGGCCTGTTCCTGTGAGAAACCAGGGGAGCAGCCTGCACGGTGTTGCCTGGAGAGGAACTGCAACACGAGCAACGCTACCCCAGGCCTCCCTCCTAAACCTTAGCTGAAAATTTTAATGTATTTCAGGATTAGCCGAGAGGTCTTAGCAATGCCTTGGGGATGTTTTACAGCCTGCCATAAAAGCCTTCTAGGAGGTATAAGGTAAAGACTTGGATAATGAGGAACAATTGTAAGGTGACTGCCACACTGAGTTTAGGTAACACCAGGAATAGGCAGTAATAAAAGGAAAACAACCTTGCAATGGAATGAAACTCAGATACACATCTTGGGGTGAGTCAGTACTAGATGAGGTGCCAGAACTCAGGCAGAGGCTATTTGAACATTTTAAATTAGTTCAGGAAAAAGGCAGGATTACTGTTGAAGTTGTCAGAATCAATTACTCTTAGTAAAAATGAAATTCGGCCTCAGTCCTTCCTTGCTCAGAAGGGGGTGAAGGACCCCTTCTGAGCTCCATGTGTAGGCATCCTGAGGTCACCATAAAAGGAGTCATAAATTAGGTGGATGGAAAGAAAGTAAAAGTCCTTGCCGGAAAGTTTTGGAAGCCAGAAGCCAGTCCTGGGCTAAGAGGAGGGACGCTTCCTCTCAGGGTTCTGGTTCTCAACCTTTCCTTGGCTATTGGTATCTGGCACGGCTGTTGGCCCTTGCTGAAGCTCAGGGTGTGGGTGAATTGTGCAATCTCTGTCTCCGTCTTCTTGTAAAGTGTAGCATTCCTCTATCCTGTCTTCAGGTAATCATCTCCAGGGACAACAGTCCCACAGGACTTCACCTGAGCCACTTAAATTTTCTTTCTTTCTTTCTTTTTTTTTTTTTTTTTTGTCTTGTTGAGACAGGGTCTCACTATGCAGTTGAGGCTGGCCTTGAGCTCACTTTTGTAGCCCAGGCTGGTCTCGAACTCACATCGATTCTCCGGCCTCAGCCTCCCAAGTGCTGGGATGAGCCACTTAAATTTTCAATAGCCGTATTTCCATGTCTGGGGTACTGGAAGTTAGGCTTCAGACTTGGGGACACAATTGAGCCCACAGCACTGAGGAGACAGGGTACTCACCGTACTTTAGATGTCATCCCTCTTTGCGGCTTAACTGTGCTTGGTGTGGCACGCACAGGCCTGCACCTAAATTTCCCAGGAGCTACTAGGAATCTGCCCTCATGGGAGAATTCTCAAACAACTGGTATGAGCAGACACAGAGCAGCAACCCGGACACCAACCGAGGATTCTGGGCTCCAGAAAGCACAGATGAAGTCCTGTGTCTGTGGCCCAGCTGACCAAGACCCAGAGCAATGACTACGATCCGAAAGGCAGGTTGGAGAACGGTGGTGCCAACTCCTAACACTGACTCCTCAGGGTCGTGAGAGTGTGTGCGCATGCTGGGGAGAGACACACTGTGTCTGGTGAAAAAGTGACTTGAAACATGTAAGCCTTTCTGTGGACAGGGAAGTCTGGGCCTACGGCTGAGTCCAGGGATCAGCAACCGTGGGTATAAGAGTCCAAGAGACATGGGAAAGTAACAGAATCCTAGCTGGCTCGGTGAGGGAGGACTGTGGGAGATCAGCAGGAGCCCCTCGGGCAGGCAGTGCAGAGTGGGGCTTGTAGGGGATTGGAGTAGAGGTGGAGTTTGTATGGAGGCATGGCGCTGCTTGGAGGAGGTTTGGAGCGTACGGAAAACAAAAAAGGAAGTTCATGGTTAACCCAGTAGAGGAAGACCGAAGTCCATCTAGGAGAGGCTCATGGTCACTGCCTTTAGGATCTCCCAACAGTGCTGACTGGCTGCCATGATGACCTGGTGGGCTGCTGCCCTAGAGCTGACCCCTCAAGAGCACCTGCACACCCCAATCATCAGGAAGTGGGAAAAGGACACCCCCACCTGGAAGGGCCCTAATTTCAGAGGATGCACGTGGGGGAAGCGGGGACAAGAGATGGTTTTCTCCAGCGCCCTGATTCCGGGGACTGACCGGGAAGGTTGCTGCCCGCCACCAGCTGGAAACGTCTGAGATGCGTGTGTGGAACCTGTCAGCAGCTGACACGTGGTCCATGGATTCCATGGGGTCCCCAACTCTGCTCTCCCTACGCCTGGAACCCCCAGAGGCCTGCTAAGTGTTGTTCAGCAGATTGGGGCTGGGACAGCCCCTGCTGTGGGCCGCAGCCTTGGAAAGATCTGCTGACCTCTGCAGAGAGGACCACAAGCAAGCCCACAGCCCCTCCTGCAGACTGCTTGTTTTCTTAGGTCTGCCTGTGGCTTTGTGGGTGTTTGCTTTTGTGGCTCCGTGTCCCCTGTGCCTGGGACACATCGGGCAGCTCATCTACCAAGCGCGCTGCTCCTATCCAGGGGGATGGATCCACAGTGACGCCTTGAAGGTCAGGGTACTGATGTACGCAGCTGAGTTAGGGAGAAATAGGGGGCGTGAGCCAGGGCTGAGCCCTCCGAGCAGCTAGCGTGGAAGACGAGACACCTTGCTGCTGTGGGCTGGACCTCAAGACGAGAGAAGAAACAAACGCAGCAGAATGCTTCCCCAGGGATGAACGTGAGGGATTGATGTTCCAAATACGTATCAATTGGGGCCCGGCGGGATGGCTCAGTGGTCTAAAGCGCCTGCTTGGAAAAGCTTGGGCGGCTTCAGGGACCGCGGTTCGATCCCCGGCACCACATGCTGCGCGAACCTTGCCCTAGGGGCGGGCTGAGCCAGCCATAAAAATGAGTGAATAAACAAAGGTTCTGAAACAAGAAAAAAATAAATAAATAAAATTTTTTAAAAATTCTAAAAAATAAATAAATAAATAAATAAAAATAAATACGTACCAATCACCTTGAGAAAGCCAGCGAGAATCACTAAGCCCCCTAGAGGAAGCGTCCCTGTTTCGTATGCATGCCAGTTTGCTATGCAACTCACGTCCCCATTTGACCCTGATTTAATCTGTTTTACCCGAGCAATGGTGCTTGTAATCTTACTTCCTGACCATAGCTGTGTCCCACCTCCTGCTCACCTTGTGCTTTCCCGTGGTTCCTACTCGGGCCTCCTCACGTCATGGTTTGGCTCTAGGATGTAGGAAATCTCTAGAAAGCCAGCCAGCAGAAGTCAGCAGTCCCATTATCCTAGCCACCCCATTTATATACATGCTTAAGATGGTTTTTCTCTCTCTCTCTTCCTTTTAGTTTCTTGACCGATTTTGCATGCTTGTATCTAGTCATCTGAACAACTAATTTGAAGATAACAACATGTAATATAATTCTTGTAATTTTGTTTAGTTAAATTCTGTATCATTGCTTTCTTTTGTTCTTTCTTTTACTTTTTTTTTTTTTTTTTTTTTTTTTTTTTTTTTTTTTTTTTTTTTTTTTTTTTTTTTTTAAAGAACTTAAAAAACCCTGAGAAGAGGCAGGCAGGATCATGCTCCTTTCTGTTCCTCTTGGACAGAAGCTTTCTTTCCCCCAATAAATGCATTCTGCTCTTAACCTCCATTGTTCCTAAAATCCCTTCCTTGATTTTGGAGAACACGAACTCATCTCAGATCTTTCAGGCTAGGAGTTTCTTTCCCCATATCAGTATCACATGCAAGCACAGGCTTTTCCTGCACACTCCTCGCCCTGTACACCAGCTGGGCTAGTGGATTTCACTAAAATGCAAGAATTCCCTGGTCCCAGCATGAGAGGCCCAGGCAATGTCCCCCAGGGGTCAGGGACAGAACTAGAAGCCTCATCTCAAAATCATATAATACTTGAGGGGCCCTAAGGACCAGGCAGGGCCCCCCAACTTAAAGATAATACTTGCCTGTCAACACCCTTGAGAAAGGAAGTATTTGTGGGACCCTCACCATCAGGCCACTTGTCAAGTCTCTCTTTGGAACCTACAAGGCTTGTCTGTTTCTTTCCATCAGGGAACAAAAACCAAAGCTGACCCTGACGGCCGTGTTCCACCGCCTAGGTAGACTCAGTGTCATGGTTTATGTCTAGATGTCACCCAAGGCCTCCTGCATCCAGGAACTGGGCCCTGGAAGACATTTGCCTTATGGAGTTTGCAGCCGACTTGTGCTCAGGAGGCGGGGCCTGGAGGGAAAGCTGCGTCAGTTACACCCACTGCCCTTCCTCCTTCCTCCATGACTCTGCTTGCTGTTTCTACCTAGAAGCGCCTTCCTCTCAGCCCTGTAGTCCTGCCTTGGGGCCAGCTGACTGTGGCCTGAAACCTTTACACCCAGTGACCAGAAGTGGCTGGCTTTATGTGTCTGGTTTTTGTCGCTTAACATTCTCCACCACTGGCCGGGGAGATAGCTCCGTGGCATAAGTGCCTGCCGGGCAAGTGCAAGGTCGTGAGTTCGAACTCCGGTCCCACCAAAAAAAAAAAAAAAAAAAAAATATTAAAAAAAAATTCCCCACCACTTCCATCCATTTTGGTGCAAATGAAAGGATCTCCTTTTGCTGTATGGCTAAGTATATCTCGCTATGCGCCTGTATGCTTTGTTTCTTTACCCATCCATCCATCCATCCATCCATCCATCCATCTGAGCATACCAGTGACCAGAAACGGTGCAGTGATACAGGTGAGCATGCAGGCGGCTCCTGGCGCCATCTTCGCTTTCTCTGGGTGCACCCCAGGGATGTGATGGCTTGCCATCCTGTTTTTAGGTTTTCAGGAAACTTCACATCATTTCCCTCAATGGCCATAAAGATTTGCCTTCACCGCTACGAGAAATGTATGTACATCCATCGCCACTGCTGTTGGCAGTTTCCACAGTGGCATTCTGACTGGGGGAAGTGATATTTCATTGTAGCTTTGACTTGCTTTGTTCCAGTAGTTAAAAATACTGACCATTTTTTTTATATACTTATTGGTCATAATAATAATTTCTTCCTTTGAGAAGTTTCAAGATAAATCATTTGCTCATCTTAATGAGATTATCTATCTATCTATCTATCTATCTATCTATCTATCTATCTATCTATGTATCTTGTTGTCAAGTTCTTTGGGTCCATCCCACACTCTGGATATTAGTCCTTGGTGCGATGAAATCTGGCAGATACTGTCTTGCATTGACCAGCTGCCTCTTCTCCCTGATGACTCATTCCTCTGTTGCACAGAACATTTTCAGACAGAGGTGACCCCGTGTCTGCACTGGCCTTTGTTTCCTCTGTCCTGCACTTTTGGAGCCCAGTCTGCAAGGTGCTGCTCATATCAGTGACTTGACGTGTCTCCTGCCTTTCCTGGTAGAAACTTCCAAGAGTCGGAAGGCTGGGCCCACTGAAGGGGGTGCAGGGGTCCGGGGCCTGAAGAGCTGGTGACTGGCAGGGGGCCTCAAGGCCTCTCCACCCCACATTTCCCTACTGGCTTTAAGCTTGGAGCTCCAGAGGTGTTTCCCAAACCTCACACATCAATAAATATGAAGTTAAAACATTGTTTTTGGCGTCTTGCAAAAGTGAACTCTCACGCAGATGCTTGTGCTTTTTCAGTCATACATGTGCTCATAGATGGAAGACACAGAAGTCCAGATAATGTTTAACCTTCATGAGCAATGTTATATTTTTAAAAAATTTATGTATTTTGTATAGGGTCTCTCTCCATGCAACTAAGACTTATGGTGAGTGTCCTGCCTCAGCCTCCCAAGCGCTGGGGTTACAGTCCTGCACCAACATGCTCAGTCTTGGAGCCAGCACCTCACGTGGTGCCAGGAATCAAACTCGGGTCTTTGTTCTTGCCAGACAGGCACTGAGACTGCTGAGCTAGCTCCCCAGCTGTCTATATTATATTTTATTACCATTCTCTAAGCTCTTATTTTTAAAGCAAATGAAAAATAGTCTTAAGAGAAAAATGCACTGGTCTGGGATTGGGGAAATAGTTTTGTGCATTCTGCTGTCGTCTTTGCTGTTCTCCAGTAAACAAATGGAAAAACAGATGGAGAGACACCTAGAGCGGCCTTGTTCAGGCTCTGCGGCCACCAGTGCGTACATCACACTAACCTCACCCTTGTCCTGAGGCTGGGCACAGGCTCAGAAGCCGCACTTGGTCCCCTTCCTCTGTGGCGAGCTTCCATGCCTCAGAGCCTTTGCTCACGCTGTTTGCTGTGTAGAATTTCATTGCTCTCCCCTTTAAAGTGTAGACATTATTTAAGGCGCAGTTCCAAAGCTGTGTGCCTAGGGGCTTCTGTGCAGATGAGCTCCTCCCTACCCTGTGCCCTGAGACCTCTGGGGGGACCATGCCAGAGCTCAGCCTGCCTGCATGGCCCCCTGGTACTCTGGGAGGATTCCACTGTGATGACTTTGACAGAATGATGGAGGGAAACATCAGAGCCTTTCGTGCTTTCTTTTGGAATTAAATAACAGGTCACTCCTTGGGTCTGCTTCCTAGCAGATAAAGGAAAAACCGCGCCTTATTTCTCTTTGCACCCTTCATTCATCTTCTTCTCCCAGTAAACACTCATCCCTGGACACAATAGGCACTGGATTACTATCTTTTTTGTTTGATTTTCTTAAATCATGCTGCACAGTAGGTGTTCATGCGATATATTTTTCTGGCCCAGCCCACTTATGGAAAGTGAGCTATGCCTCCCGCCCACCCTTCCTGAAGATGTCCATGTCCCCATCCCTGCAAGCAGGGAGCCTGTCCCCCTGTGTGTGAAGGAGGTAGTGGGTGTGCATAAAATCGCAAGATTGAGGTGGTAAGGTGGTGCGGTGTAGCCGCGGAAACCTTTAAAATCACTGATGCTTTCCTGATAGAGATCAAATGAGGTGCAGAAGGTCAGAGGGTCCCTGAGGGAGACGGACCTAGGTGGCCGCTGCTGACTTGGAAGATGGAGGAAGGGACGCAGATCCAGGCATGTGCAGGCAGCAGGCAGCCTCTGGATACTAGAAAGGGCAGGGCACATGTTCATTTCCTGGGCCAGTCATGAAAATTTACCCAAGGGCAGCTTAACGCAAGAGATTTATTTGTCGATTGAGAGTCCTAGAAGCTGGGGGTCTGAGCGCAAGGTGACACCCAGAGACTCGAGGTCTCAGGGAAGGACGCTTCCCGCCTGACAGCCAGTCCTCCTTCCCAGAGCCACCTGAAGGCTCCTGGCCCTGCCAGACCTTGCCTCAGCCCAGCCCTCCAGAGCAGCAGCGTAGTACATGTTCGACGTTATACCTCGGAGGCGTGGCCATCTGGGACAGCAGCTGTGGGCTGCCACATGCCACCCAGGCTTGGGCCACCGATTTTGCCTAATAGAAGAAAACAGACTCGCCTCTCTGTGGGCTCTTTGCACGCCAAGGACGTGTAGAAGCAATGCTACTCACCTGTCGTGTGATCTCCTCATTATACCCTCAGGTCTGGGCCCTGCCAAGTCCCTTAGAGTTCCTCTGGAGCCAATGTTAAAGGATGGCACGTAGGCAGCTGAGGGCTGTGAGTCCTGACCCTGGAGTCAGCCTCCCAGGAGCCACTCTGCTCCACGTCCTCAGGGGCTCTTCGTGCTATGGCTGTCCTGCAACACAGCCCACCTCAGCCCACGTTGGCAGTGGGTGGATGGACACTTCTCTTCCCTCCTCCCTCCCCTTCTTCTTTCCCAGGTAGATTTGAGAAAATCAGACTATAGCATGCACATTCTCCTGACTTTGCACACAGACTGTGAGCAGTGTCTTGTACCGGCGCAGTGAGGTTAGGCCCAAGCCCTGAAGGGAAACAGCAGCCAGGCAGGATGGTGCCTGTAGCCTGCAAGCCCCGAGCTGTGGGAGGCTGACACAGAAGGGTCAATTCAAGCTCAGCCTGAGAAACCTAGTGACTCAGCAGAATCTTGCCTGAAAAGAAAACATTAAGAAAAAGGCTGGGGTTGTAGCTCAGCGAGAAAGCCTGAATACAACCCTAGTAATATAAATAAAGAGGAAATGTCCACTTGCTTGTACCTAACACTGTGATGATGGCAGAGTCCAGCTGCCCCTGCATCTCAGTTCTGCTGAGGTAGAAGGAGCTGGCACAGGGCACAGCGCAGGGCGAGAACCCAGGGCTGATGATCGCATGAGTTCTTATTTATCAGCGGAGCATCTGTGTCTGTGGCCCTGCTGTTACAGTGGCGACCCCGGCCCCTGCCCGAGACCATCCCAGAGTGTCAAGGACTGTCACTCCCAGGAAGTATTTGCTCTTCAGCATGGAGAAGTCACAGATGATGGACCTTTTTTTATCAGTCATCCTCGGCTTAGATCGTTCATTTGTTGGAATGCTATTTGTTTGAAATTTGAAGATAAGGATGTAACATCTGCAGTCTCAACATCAAATGACTGCATTTGAAACACGGTGCTTCTTCAAAAATCAGGAGAAATAATTTGGGAAGGATTTTGGAAGGCATCATTTGATAAGGAGGGTATGCAGCATCATTTATAAAGAGAAATCATTCCATATACACATCTTCATTTAAGTAGAAGGCATCATTTATTAGGAGAGGTGGATGTTTTTGCTATAGGAACTCTGACTTAGCTCTAGGTACACATAAGTTATGTTTGCTCATACACACATGTACAGGTAGAAGGGTGATAGCCTGCATGAGTATATTTTCTGATACACCTTACAGAAAATGTCATTGAATAAATTCCACACTTCTGTGTGTCTGTTCAGGTTCTGAGACTTTCTATATTAACTCTGCAGATGAAATCAGAAGTCTCACCAAATTAGCAGATCGGAGGCAGTGGGTAAGCTTCATCCTCGGTACGGTCCCTTGGGAAGCTTTAGGCCATTTGGCTATGCAGCGAGGAGTAACATACTCTCCACGGTGAACCCAATTTGCCTTTGTGAACTTTCCAAGGCATGTAATAATATTCATTCATGGTAAATTAATGGTCTGGTTTGTTTTGTCCTGCAGAAAAAAAAAAAAAAAATGAGATAAATAATGGGCAGTATCTCAGGCTTCTGGGACACAATCGAGAAAGTGTCATCCTAGACGTCACTGTCCATCTGTGGTGCTCCTCCTGATACCCACAGGATCCCAGTGCTCTGAAAGAAGGACTTGTTGCTTGCACTCCAAGCATCCTGGCCCTGGTCACCTTACGGGGACAGAACTTTTTCTCAGGCAGTAACAGCTGGGAAAATAAACTCTGGCACCAACTGCAATTCTCTCAGCAGTGACATCTCGGGGTTGTGAACTGAAAATCAGGGGTCCACAACTTTGCTTGTTTCCAATCTGATTAGTGCGCTGGGAGACCATCAGCCTTGCCATGGACTGAGATGTCACAGTGCCTGTGGCCTCCCTGGTGGGGCTTTCTTCGTCCTCATCAGGATTGGACCTAGGGAACAGGACTGCTGTGCCCTTTGGTCAACATTCTGGGTGACCTCAAGTAGATACTAGATGGTCTGCTCTTCTGGCATGGTGTCCAGGGATGGATCCAGCCGCCAGGGGCCAGCCAGGGCCAGAGGACACAGACCAGCTCTGGTGCTCGTGCAGGCTGATCTACACAGCTCTTTCCACATCAGCTGTGGGGTCTCATTCCTGCTCCCTGAAAAGGCTGTGGCACAATTCTCCCTATTTGAGAGGGTACGAGGCACAGTCACAAGAAAATATACGGACAGTTATAAACTTCTCCACCAACATGAGAAGAAATGGCCTAAATATAAGATTTATATCTGTGAAATAAACATAAAAATTTCCATCCTCTCTGCCTGTAAGTCTTCATGTTTAATACCAACTCCTCAAATTTGAGAATAGGATCTTAGAGAAAGGGTCTTCACCTCCATTTTTCACTGTACAGGTTGTCTTTTTTTTATTTTTTATTTTTTTATTTTTTATTTATTTATTTATTATTTTTTTTGTAGTACCAGGGATTGAACTCAGGACCTTGTGCTTGCCAGACAGGCACTTATTCCACTGAGCTCTCTGGCCCAGGTTGCTACTTTTGGACATCAGAAGTCAAAGGGGCAAGCTACAGTCTCATTTCCAGGCAGGCAAAACCTTTGTGGATTTTTTGGGACATTCAAAAATGCCTCCAGTTCTATTTAAGATACCCTACACTGTCAGAAGAATACTTAGCCCAAATTGATTTTGCTCCCCAGTGGGGGGGGGGCGTGGGTAGGTCCCACTGACGCCCAAAGCCAGGGCACTAGGTGGACTTCTCCGCAGGGCTGCGACACGGGCCTTTACAGCTGCGGCACTGAAGCACTGGGGGCCTGAAGAGACTCCTGGTATTGATCTGGCTGATCTTGGTAAAACCTCCGCGAAAGGGAGGCTGGAATGGCCCTCACAGCCCTGATTTTATGACTTCAAGACAAGACAAGCAGTTTAGGAGGAGGAGCTGCCACGCTAGGCTCTGGGGGCCTCACTGTGCCCTCAGCCCGGTCCCCTCTGTGCGGAGAAGCACCTACTCATGAATATTCACGAGTTCCAGCCCCTCTCCGCCAGCAGGCTCCCTCTCCTCTGAGCCTGCCCTGTGGGCAGCTCCTGCGCGTTCTACTCTCCTTTCTTATCCGCAGGCCCCCACGTTTATTAGAGGCAACACTGTTTATAAAAGAGCCTTTGTGCCTGAATAATTTCCGGAGGAGAGTGTGAATCAGAAGACTGGGATTACAGCGGCGGCAGAGTAAAAAAGATAGAAAAACAAAGGGCTGCAAACATCAACAGGAGACAGCGTCCCAGCCCCCTCCCCAGGAGCCCTTCGTGATCAGCAAGACCCACGTCTGCTAATTAGCTCTGCCCGTGCCTTATAACCCTGTCCAGCCTCTAACGTGTCATTAGGTACAGGACATTTAGTCCAGGCAGAGAGATGCCAAAGATCCGCCTGACCCCGCCTGACCCTCACGCCCCGCGGGGAAGCGCACTTACTGGCAGGAAGGGGATGCAGGGACCTGGTGACCCTGCTCAGCGCTTCCAGTCCCTGCCCCGCTGCATCCTACCCCTCCAGCTCCAGCCAGCTGGGGGAGGCGCCCATAGGAGCCCTGAATTTCAGTTTGCGCTGCTTTCCCTAGCGACTGCTTCTCAGTGCTGCCCACACCGGGCTGGCAGGTACCTATTAAAGGAGACAGCCAAAACGTGTATTTTCAGGCGTGGGAGTCACGAGCGTCAGCCAGCCCTAGCTGTTTGCCGCTAAAACGCTGCGCTCTGTGCGTGAAGAGGAAGCAGGGTCACCACACACGGAGACAGATTCCAGATCGTGCCTGGGCGAGGCCACCGGCAGAGCGACGAGTGGCACCAAGAGGGTCCGCGTTTGCGTGGTCGGCTTCCTTGAACTCTAATCCACACGCCCTGCAATTCATCCGTCTACCGTGTGCGGTGCAGCGTGTGCGCAGATAGCGCTGCCCATTTTGGAACGCTTTGATCCCCTCAATAAGAAGCCCCACATCTTTGACCCGTGCACCCTGAGTTCTGTCTTGCTCTCCTCGCCGTTTCTTGGTCCTCTGATCCACTTGTGTCTCTAGATTTTCCAATTCTCTTGTGAATGGTACCACGATACACGAGGCCTTCTGGGGCTGCCGTTTCCACTTGGTACACGGATTCCAAGGTTCCTCCTTGGGCCAGCACGTGTGAGGCCTGGAGCCTTCGTGCCCCGCAAGCCCATCGCACGGATAAACCACATTTCTTCCTCCGCTAGTGCCTTGATAAAGACTTGGTGTCTCAGTTACTGTTCTCTCGTTGCTGAGACCAACACCAGACACTCAGAATGAGGGAAGGAAAGGTTCATTTAGCTCACAGCTAAACTGGAGGTTTCAGTCCATATTCAGCTGGCTCCAAAGCAGACGGGCACATGGCAGGGGGCAACCTTTTAAGGCAGCAAAGCGGGCAGAGAGCAAGAGTGCTTGGGAGAGAGCTCGCAGCTGCTCAAGCAGCTAACTTCTCTCTCTGCCTTACACTGAAACACAGATCACCTGCCCCAGGGAGGGGCAGCTCCCATTCCCACAATAATCAATTACGAATTCCAGAAGCCTCCCCATGACTGCACGAGGCTTTGGGGGACACCTAGACACACACCGTGACACTTGGGTTGTCTCCCTCTGTTGCTACTAGAAATTAGTGCTGTTATGCCCATTAGAATACCCATGTCTCTGTGAAGCTACATTGTCATTTCTCTAGGTCATACATAGACCAAGGGGCAGAATGGCTGGTCCTAAGGTAAGCTTCATGTCATTGCTTGAGGAATAGACGGATCTCCTATTCCCCACAGTAGTGGGGGCTGGGCGGGGGCTCTGCATGGCCATACAGACTTGTCTGCCCCTCTTTCCAGGCCAGTGGACGTTAATGTCACACACTCATGATTCAGCCACTACCCCCAAGCCCCACTATGCAAGCACAAAGCTTCAGGGATAGTTAGATGTGAGTCACAATAGTCCCTACCCTTCGACCAGTAAATGGTTCTTTTCTCTTCTTCTTAATCTTAATCTTCTTCTTCTTCTTCTTCTTCTTCTTCTTCTTCTTCTTCTTCTTCTTCTTCTTCTTCTTCTTCTTCTTCTTCTTCTTCTTCTTCTTCTTCTTCTCCTCCTTCTCCTTCTCCTTCTCCTCTTTCTCTTTCTCCTTCTCCTTCTCCTTCTCCTCCTCCTTCTTCTTCTTCCTCTCTCTCTCTCTCTCTGTCTCTCTCTCTCTCTCTCTCATTCTTTTATATATTTGGTATAGGTTCTTACTATGCAGCTCAAACTCATAGTGGTCCTCCCATTTTCAGTCTCCCTAGTGCTGGGATGACAAGCATACGCTACCATGCCCCAACTGTGGCTGGTTCAGCATGCCTGGGGGCAGGGCAGGCACAGCATGAGGTGCCGGGGATAAAACCCCAGTCCCTACGCTTGCCTAAGTAGGCACTTAGTCCGCTGAGCTATCTTGCCGGCCCTGTAAATGGTTATTTCTGGGTGTCCCCAGGCTTTGCCTTTTGTGTTCCCTTATCAGATTCCCCGGATGTTGTCTCTCCCAGGGACCTTGCGAGGTGGGCAGTGCAGTTTAGGACTCAGGAGGACCGAGTTTCTTTCTAAGCCCAGCAGATTTGGTTCTACTTTGTGAGAGAGTTGCTCAGTCATCTCTCTGATTTTTGTGTTAGCCGCCTCTATAAAAACACTGGGGAAAATATATTGGCACAGAAGTAAACGAACCCAGGCAGTCAATGCCGCTGCAGACCTGTTCCCTCTATTCTTTGTTTAAAGGAGAGAATGAATATAAAGTTGGAGTTCAGTTGACTTATTGGTCTACCCCAGGGCAGGAAAAGGTGCCAGAATGCACATATTGATACGATAGAAGCTCCAGTGATAGTTTTGGCCACACTGGCCTTAGGTCTATTTACAGTATGGAAAGTGTAAATAGGAGAAAATTTAAGGCTGTGGTAGACTGCTGATTGAATTTCTTCACTGTTTAAAAATACCGACATGGTGTTCTGATGTTCTCACAGCATGGTATTAAAATGCTGTGGTTGCTGACAGTCACTCTTGCCAGTCTAGTTCTGGGGATGATTCTGTCAAATGAAAGCCTGGCATCCACTGCCCCGGGCAGCAGCCAACAGCACACTTCTCCCATCAAAGGCCACGCACGAGTAACTTCATTTTACCCAGCCGCTGTCACTCACCTCCACTGGGGCAGCAGGAACATATGTGGGCTGTAGACATGTGGGCATAGTTAGATCATCAGGATGCCACGATACCCCAGGACACGTCAGAAGTGGTGCCCACTATCAAGGTGTCACTCTCCTCATACAAGTTGTGAGGAGGGAGAGAGACCGGAGTGAAATTCCAGCCTTGTGTCTAGGTGGAGTAGTTGCTCATAAGTTCCTCGAAGCCTGGGTTACAAGCTGAAGGTGAGAGTTTGTGCGTGGCTTCACCCTGGGAACAGCGGAGACTGAGAAATGAGTCATTCATTTATGCATCTATAGCCTCAAAGCAGGACAGGAACACTGAAGACATTCTAGCAAGAGCTGTGGGCTCTGGCCAGGAAGAGCTGCATAGGTGGCCTCTAAAGCACGCAGAATCCTGCAGATGAAAAACAAGGGGCACACACCGGAAGTGAGTGAGAGAGAAGGCTGGGGCAAGGCACAGGCGGCCGTTTCCTGGGACAGGCCAAGCATGAGGTGTGACTGCCGAGAAGAGCACAGTGCCCTCCGTGCGAGCGGGTTGCCCTAGGGAGCCAGACTTTCCTTGGGGACCACCTCTGAGGAGAGCAGGTGTGGGACCAAAATGCTAAATTATTCAGTCTTGGCCATGCAGCATTTGTGCAGCTGTGTGCGTCCTTCACGGCATCTCCTGCCCACCGAAGTTGCTGGCCGAGTGCTTTTCTTAGGATCAGCATGGAGTGTGAGGTGACAAACATGATCCCCACCTTCTTGATATTTATTGAGTGTCTGCTAGAGCTAGGTACAATTCCGGGACGCATCGCTTGGTGCGTCCCTATACAGAGTGAGACGCCCTAATTACTAAATGTTGAAGAAGAAGGTCCTAGCATATAAGTCTGTCTTAAAGATAGTGGTTTGAAGAAATTGATGCTAAGAAGAGAAGGCTGACACTTCAGTGCTCCACGGGGCACATAAGCTGCGGATGCACTCTGTGTAACAAATAACCCAAATGTTTAGACTCTTAAGCGAACCCTACCTCAGGTTCTGTGGGCCAGGAGTCCAGGTAGTAGTCTTAGCTGCGTATCTGGCTGATGGTCTTCCAGGAACTTATGGTAAATCTACTGATGGGACTTGCAACTACCTCCAGATTGAACCGGGGCTGTAGGATCTGCTTCTAAACTCCCACAGATTACTACTGTGCACCTCTATTCCCTGATTGCTGCTGGTTACAGACCTCAGTTCCTTGCTGTAAGGGCCTCTCCCTTGGTTAGGTCACCTAGTCACAGCTGGCTGTCTTCAAAGTAGGCAAGCCAAGGAAGGTTTCATTTGGTTCATGTTTGAAGGGGGTTCAGTCCGTGGTTCTGAGGCTCTGAGGCAGAAATGTTACGGTGAAAGGGTATAGTATAGCAAAGATGCTGTTGGTTTGGAGGCAGCTGGGATACAGAAGAGGAAGACAATGCCACAGGGGAAAGAGGCAGGAACCATACAGTGCCCAAGAACACACCTCCACACTCAGACACACCCAGAAGTGTGCTCCTTCAGTCCTCCAAGTGGATCCCAAAGCCGTTCCAGTGGGCAGGCCACATTAACAGGGCGAGGGAGTAAGGAAATCATGCTTATACCTTAGGACATGCCATCAGTTCTGCCACCACTGTTCACACCAACCAACGCCGGTCCCTGGGGGAGGAGCTTCACAAGGTCACGAATGCCAGGAGCCAGGGATCGCTGTGCACTGCCTTGAAGGAGCTTCCATGCTTGGACTTGCACTTGCATGAGTCTGCCATCATGCAGTCTCCAAGCCTGGGGGTCAGAAGGCATGTAAGGGTGGAGACTGGCCTGAGTGGAAGTATGCGTAGGTAGAAACAACAGCAAACCTACAAGCCATGGGAGAGCTCATGCTGCCACAGCCAAGGAACGTCCCGCCACTTCTCTACTCCCTGAGGAGGCTCCACACAAATAGCAAACCCTCCAAACCAACAGCAAATTTATAATAAGGGTTATGTCTTGGCTTGGAAGCTAAGGGTGCACCTCAGAGCCCACGGTCACTATGCATGGCAGGGGACGCAAGGGCATGGGGGAGCAGGACACATGGAAAGCAACTTATCGAAGAGACCTGAAACTGATATAGGCACCAGAAGCTTCATCTCTTCTGCCACGATAGAAAAGTTATATCACCAAAGTCTCAATAAATCCTTTGGGGGAGAAATCTGACTCAGGGTAGGAAAACTGACCCCGTTCTGTGTCAGGCGAGCCCATAAGATCTTTTTTGTTTTTGTTTTTGTTTTTTGTCTTTTTGAGACAGGGTCTCGCTATGCAGTTGAAGCTGGCCTTGAGCTCACTTTTGTAGCCCAGGCTGGTCTCGAACTCGCACCGATCTTCCTGCCTCAGCCTCCCAAGTGCTGGGATTACAGGCATGCGCCACCACGCCCAGCTCTTCAAGCCCATGAGATCTTGACAATGAATGTTCTCATAATCACAGTTATCAAAGTCACAGTCTTGGGCAGCAGGTCAGAAGGTGCCTTCTGCCAGGGTTGGGACACCCCGGAAACATCGCCATGCAGCCTCCTGCCGGGCCAAACAGCACCATCCTCATCTGGCCACTTTCATTTATTCTTGTGCTGTCTACAGGAAGACGCAAGGCACAGCCAGACCCTCATCAGCGAGGAATGCTTATCAGTGAATCACTTATACACTTATCATTTGTCAGACATTAATCAGTGAGTGTTCTGGAGGGCAAACACCCTGCGTATCTGATCAGCAAAACCCTTCCAGAGGGCACCTGCCTCTACATTTGCACCATGGTGTGCCTGCTGGCACACTCCACAGAAAAGAGCAAGGTGGACAGTGGATACCAGCTCACGGAGAAACCACCTCTGCAATGATGGGAGCTCTGGCTCAAGGTCACAGGCCCCAGATCACAGATATAAATGGACACCCATGACCTCCAGGAAAACAGGAAGGCAAAGCTGTCTTGGCCTGTGAACTTAAGTTCAAAGCAGATACTGTTTTTACGCAAATTGTCTTTCCCTAAAGTAGGAAGTTCAAAAGTCCGCCAAGCTGTGCATCCTCGACACTCCTCCCTCAGGGTAAGTGGTACTTAGTCCCTTGCCTGCCATTCTCGAGTGAAGTGGGGCCGCACTGGGCTGTCTCTGGAGGCAGACATGGAAGATGATAGCAAGGATTGAAGCATCCAGACAAAAACAGGTGTGAGCACAGAATCAGAGGCCCTGCGGATGCGGAGATGGGTTGGAGACCCCACAGACAAGTGCAGAGGGAGCTCCTTGTGAAGGGCACAGAAGCTTCCAGTTAAATTTTCAAGCCAAGCAAGGCCAGGCCTCCTCTTCAAATGTTTGGTGTTCTGTTTACGCCACCTTATACAAAGGGAAGGTGCTGTGAGTGAGTGCCCTGGGTAATTATCTGGAGAGACTTCTACACGTGCCAAGGCTCTGCCTCTGAGACCTTGGCCTCGTAAGCCTGTGGAAAATACCCAAGGGCATTCGTTTTTAACTTGTGCTTTAGCTGTTTGAAACATTGGGTTCCAAAATCATCGTTGGATAAATATGACCTAGGAAAGAAACTAACGAATTGATGAAAGATTGTGGCCAAAATCTACAATGAAGAGCTGTCAGAAAGCGTGACTACCCAGAGAACGGCTGAATTAAGCAGAATGCTGACCAATCATCACACCTTAAATTGGATACACAGGTGTTACAAAAAATTCGACGAGCATTTCTGGGTGTTACAGGGCCAAGCCACACCCAATCACCACCATCACTGTCTGTAATACTTCAAATGGGAACACTGAATCAATCGCTTGGTGCACAGATAGTAGGTGACATATAAAGCCAACAAGCTCAGCATCTTATACTTAGAGGCATTCTCAATACTTCTGGTTTCACAGAACTCTTTTCAATTTAAAATTGTGAAGCAGTGCTTAGATGTTGTCTCTGGGTGTCTTTCCAGTGCTTACTAGTGACAACTTTCTGTAAAGCAAGAGAGGAAGCGTCTGAAGGCAGCAGGGGAGGAATCTCATTGTCAGGAGCTACAAGACTTTCCTCTTCTCTCTGTTATCAGTAAGACAGAGCAGTGCAGATCAGGAGAACATGAAAATCCTCTTCACTGGCAGCCGCGCCAGGATGCTTTCAACGAGAACACAGACAATGTCTGGAAAACGTAAACCCTGTCTAGACAAGGTTGCCCTAAGGACACACAGAGCATAAGACAGAGAGAAACCCACCGCATCACAGCACAAGTAACCTGTATCCTTGCCAGTGAGGACCCCAGCTTGTCTCCTCCTAGATGAGACTTGAGGTGCCAATCAATAACCCACCCCTACTTTCTCCAGTGGTCAGTCCAGAACTCATTTCTGAATTCTAAATCCCTGCTCAGAAACCCCCAGAACCTCTGAAAGTTTTCCTGTTCCCTGTTCCCCATTCCTGTTCCCTGTTCTGACACAGCCAGTGATCCACCCACATAGCTTTCCTCTGGGCAGGAGTGCTTCTTGTGGCTTTATAAAGGGCAGAGTCCCTTGAGACATGGTCGAGCTCCTTGCTACCACAGACTGGGACACTACTGTACCTTCTTGCCACTGCATGTGAGACCCCGTGTTCATTGGTTCCGGTGGAGACGAGTGTTATGCTAAAATGAGACACACATGTCTTACTGGGCACCCAATTTTGGTTCCAAGACGTTTTAATTCCGATCGCATTGTCTACACTTTGGTCACATGCGTTTCAAACCTCATAACGCATACCCTGAAATCTGCTTTTCGAGACCTGGTGTGAGATTTATCTCTGCTGAGGACTCATAAGGAAAATGATGGCAAGGTCTGACTCTTGAGCCAGCCTGGCAGTACAGTGAGTTCGGAAGTCATGTTAGACCAGGCTCTTATAAATATGATTTGTCTTCCTTCATCTGTCGCAAAATGAGATGAAGACTTTTCTCTGCACTGAGAACCACTGTGTTTAGTTCTGTTACTGGTCCCAATTTTTTTTTTTTTTTTTTCTGGGACTGGAGTTTGAACTCATGACCTTGCACTTGCCAGGCAGGCACTTGTGCCATAGAGCTATCTCCCCACCCCCTGGTGCTGATTCTTGGGAAGCCCCAGGCTGTGGTGATTGTTCTCTGCGTGGATTCTTGGGACACTTAGCCACAGAGGAATTGGTGGCACTGGAGCAGGATTTCCTGGTCTCCCAGCAGGAGGGTACCAGATACCAACTGTTGTGATGTGTATGTAGTTATCCCCCAAAGCCTCCTGCAGTCATGGGGTGGCTTCTGGAATTTGTGACTGATTGTGGTGGGTGTGGGTGGTGTACCTGTCCTGGGGAAGGTAACCTGTCATGTGACGTAAGGAGGGGAGAGAGGCTTGCAGGAAGCCACATCTGCTGCCACTCTCTTTGCTCTCTTGCTCTTTGCTGCCACCACGAATGTCTACCCTCTGCCATGTGCCTCTCTGCCTTAGAACCAGCTGAGTGTAGGACGAACCTCCAGTAACTGTGAGATCAATAAACATTTCCTTCTTTCATTTTGGGTGTCAGGTATTTGTCCCCCCTA